>CAWWDY010000660.1:0-37388 GCA_963942605.1 Poecilus cupreus | reverse complement strand
GTTTCTTTCGTGTGAAACGGCGATTTATGAGAAATGACGATAAAATTGCTGTTTTAAACTTGCAAAAACATAGAAAAACGCTGTTTTTAACTATTCAAACTGACAATTTCATGTTTCTTTCGTGTGAAACGGCGTTTTATGAGAAACGACGATAGAATTGCTGTTTTAAACTTGCAAAAACATAGAAAAACGCTGTTTTGAACTATTCAAACTGACAAATTCATGTTTCTTTCGTGTGAAACGGCGATTTATGAGAAATGACGATAAAATTGCTGTTTTAAACTTGCAAAAACATAGAAAAACGCTGTTTTCAACTATTCAAACTGACAAATTCATGTTTCTTTCGTGTGAAACGGCGATTTATGAGAAATGACGATAAAATTGCTGTTTTAAACATGAAAAAACATAGAAAAACGCTGTTTTGAACTATTCAAACTGACAAATTCATGTTTCTTTCGTGTGAAAACGGCGATTTATGAGAAATGACGATAAAATTGCTGTTTTAAACTTGCAAAAACATAGAAAAAACGCTGTTTTCAACTATTCAAACTGACAAATTCATGTTTCTTTCGTGTGAAACGGCGATTTATGAGAAATGACGATAAAATTGCTGTTTTAAACATGAAAAAACATAGAAAAAACGCTGTTTTTAACTATTCAAACTGATAAATTCAGGTTTCTTTCGTGTGAAACGGCAATTTATGAGAAATGACGATAAAATTGCTGTTTTTAAAACTTGCAAAAACATAGAAAAACGCTGTTTTGAACTATTCAAAACTGACAAATTCATGTTTCTTTCGTGTGAAACGGCGTTTTATGAGAAATGACGATAAAATTGCTGTTTTAAACTTGCAAAAAACATAGAAAAAACGCTGTTTTGAACTATTCAAACTGACAAATTCATGTTTCTTTCGTGTGAAACGGCGATTTATGAGAAATGACGATAAAATTGTTGTTTTAAACTTGCAAAAACATAGAAAAACGCTGTTTTCAACTATTCAAACTGACAAATTCATGTTTTTTTCGTGTGAAACGGCGATTTATGAGAAATGGCGATAAAATTGCTGTTTTAAACATGAAAAAACATAGAAAAAAGCTGTTTTGAACTATTCAAACTGACAAATTCATGTTTCTTTCGTGTGAAACGGCGATTTATGAGAAATGACGATAAAATTGCTGTTTTAAACTTGCAAAAACATAGAAAAACGCTGTTTTGAAATATTCAAACTGACAAATTCATGTTTCTTTCGTGTGAATTGGCGATTTATGAGAAATGACGATAAAATTGCTGTTTTAAACTTGCAAAAACATAGAAAAACGTTGTTTTTAACTATTCAAACTGATAAATTCATGTTTCTTTCGTGTGAAACGGCGATTTATGAGAAATGAAGATAAAATTGCTGTTTTAAACTTGCAAAAAACATAGAAAAACGCTGTTTTTAACTATTCAAACTGATAATTTCAGGTTCCTTTCGTTCGAAACGGTGATTTTTGTGAAATCACGATAAAACTGCTGTTTTAAACTTGCAAAAACATAGGAAAACGCTGTTTTGAACTATTCAAACTGATAAATTCATGTTTCTTTCGTGTGAAACGGCGATTTATGAGAAATGACGATAAAATTGCTGTTTTATAATTGCAAAAACATAGAATAACGCTGTTTTTAACTATTCAAACTGACAAATTCATGTTTCTTTCGTGGAAACGGCGATTTATGAGAAATGACGATAAAATTGCTGTTTTTAAACTTGCAAAAACATAGAAAAAACGCTGTTTTCAACTATTCAAACTGACAAATTCATGTTTCTTTCGTGTGAAACGGCGTTTTATGAGAAATGACGATAAATTGCTGTTTTAAACTTGCAAAAACATAGAAAAACGCTGTTTTGAACTATTCAAACTGACAAATTCATGTTTCTTTCGTGTGAAACGGCGATTTATGAGAAATGACGATAAATTGCTGTTTTAAACTTGCAAAAACATAGAAAAACGCTGTTTTCAACTATTCAAACTGACAAATTCATGTTTCTTTCGTGTGAAACGGCGATTTATGAGAATGACGATAAAATTGCTGTTTTAAACATGAAAAAACATAGAAAAACGCTGTTTTGAACTATTCAAACTGACCAAATTCATGTTTCTTTCGTGTGAAACGGCGATTTATGAGAAATGACGATAAAATTGCTATTTTAAATTTGCAAAAACATAGAAAAACGCTGTTTTAAACTATTCAAACTGACAAATTCATGTTCTTTCGTGTGAAACGGCGATTTATGAGAAATGACGATAAAATTGCTGTTTTAAACTTGCAAAAACATAGAAAAACGCTGTTTTTAACTATTCAAACTGATAAATTCAGGTTTCTTTCGTGTGAAACGGCAATTTATGAGAAATGACGATAAAATTGCTGTTTTAAACTTGCAAAAACATAGAAAAAACGCTGTTTTGAACTATTCAAACTGACAAATTCATGTTTCTTTCGTGTGAAACGGCGTTTTATGAGAAATGACGATAAAATTGCTGTTTTAAACTTGCAAAAACATAGAAAAAACGCTGTTTTGAACTATTCAAACTGACAAATTCATGTTTCTTTCGTGTGAAACGGCGATTTATGAGAAATGACGATAAAATTGTTGTTTTAAACTTGCAAAAACATAGAAAAAACGCTGTTTTCAACTATTCAAACTGACAAATTCATGTTTTTTTCGTGTGAAACGGCTATTTATGAGAAATTGGCGATAAAATTGCTGTTTTAAAACATGAAAAAACATAGAAAAAAGCTGTTTTGAACTATTCAAACTGACAAATTCATGTTTCTTTCGTGTGAAACGGCGATTTATGAGAAATGACGATAAAATTGCTGTTTTTAAACTTGCAAAAACATAGAAAAACGCCTGTTTTGAAATATTCAAACTGACAAATTCATGTTTCTTTCGTGTGAATTGGCGATTTATGAGAAATGACGATAAAAATTGCTGTTTTAAACTTGCAAAAACATAGAAAAACGTTGTTTTAAACTATTCAAACTGATAAATTCATGTTTCTTTCGTGTGAAACGGCGATTTATGAGAAATGAAGATAAAATTGCTGTTTTAAACTTGCAAAAACATAGAAAAACGCTGTTTTAACTATTCAAACTGATAAATTCAGGTTCCTTTCGTTCGAAACGGTGGATTTTTGTGAAATCACGATAAAACTGCTGTTTTAAACTTGCAAAAACATAGGAAAAACGCTGTTTTGAACTATTCAAACTGATAAATTCATGTTTCTTTCGTGTGAAACGGCGATTTATGAGAAATGACGATAAAATTGCTGTTTTATAATTGCAAAAACATAGAATAACGCTGTTTTTAACTATTCAAACTGACAAATTCATGTTTCTTTCGTGGGAAACGGCGATTTATGAGAAATGACGATAAAATTGCTGTTTTAAACTTGCAAAAACATAGAAAAACGCTGTTTTCAACTATTCAAACTGACAAATTCATGTTTCTTTCGTGTGAAACGGCGTTTTATGAGAAATGACGATAAAATTGCTGTTTAAAACTTGCAAAAACATAGAAAAACGCTGTTTTGAACTATTCAAACTGACAAATTCATGTTTCTTTCGTGTGAAACGGCGATTTATGAGAAATGACGATAAAATTGCTGTTTTAAACTTGCAAAAACATAGAAAAACGCTGTTTTCAACTATTCAAACTGACAAATTCATGTTTCTTTCGTGTGAAACGGCGATTTATGAGAAATGACGATAAAATTGCTGTTTTAAACATGAAAAAACATAGAAAAACGCTGTTTTGAACTATTCAAACTGACAAATTCATGTTTCTTTCGTGTGAAACGGCGATTTATGAGAAATGACGATAAAATTGCTATTTTAAATTTGCAAAAACATAGAAAAACGCTGTTTTAAACTATTCAAACTGACAAATTCATGTATCTTTCGTGTGAAACGGCGATTTATGAGAAATGACGATAAAATTGCTGTTTTAAACTTGCAAAAACATAGAAAAACGCTGTTTTTAACTATTCAAACTGATAAATTCAGGTTTCTTTCGTTCGAAACGGTGGATTTTTGTGAAATCACGATAAAACTGCTGTTTTAAACTTGCAAAAACATAGAAAAACGCTGTTTTGAACTATTCAAACTGATAAATTCTTGTTTCTTTCGTGTGAAACGGCGATTTATGAGAAATGACGATAAAATTGCTGTTTTAAACATGAAAAAACATAGAAAAACGCTGTTTTGAACTATTCAAACTGACAAATTCATGTTTCTTTCGTGTGAAACGGCGATTTATGAGAAATGACGATAAAATTGCTATTTTAAATTTGCAAAAACATAGAAAAACGCTGTTTTAAACTATTCAAACTGACAAATTCATGTTTCTTTCGTGTGAAACGGCGATTTATGAGAAATGACGATAAAATTGCTGTTTTAAACTTGCAAAAACATAGAAAAACGCTGTTTTTAACTATTCAAACTGATAAATTCAGGTTTCTTTCGTTCGAAACGGTGGATTTTTGTGAAATCACGATAAAACTGCTGTTTTAAACTTGCAAAAACATAGAAAAACGTTGTTTTGAACTATTCAAACTGATAAATTCTTGTTTCTTTCGTGTGAAACGGCGATTTATGAGAAATGACGATAAAATTGCTGTTTTAAACATGAAAAAACATAGAAAAACGCTGTTTTGAACTATTCAAACTGACAAATTCATGTTTCTTTCGTGTGAAACGGCGATTTATGAGAAATGACGATAAAATTGCTATTTTAAATTTGCAAAAACATAGAAAAACGCTGTTTTAAACTATTCAAACTGACAAATTCATGTTTCTTTCGTGTGAAACGGCGATTTATGAGAAATGACGATAAAATTGCTGTTTTAAACTTGCAAAAACATAGAAAAACGCTGTTTTTAACTATTCAAACTGATAAATTCAGGTTTCTTTCGTTCGAAACGGTGGATTTTTGTGAAATCACGATAAAACTGCTGTTTTAAACTTGCAAAAACATAGAAAAACGCTGTTTTGAACTATTCAAACTGATAAATTCATGTTTCTTTCGTGTGAAACGGCGATTTATGAGAAATGAAGATAAAATTGCTGTTTTAAACTTGCAAAAACATAGAAAAACGCTGTTTTGAACAATTCAAACTGATAAATTCATGTTTCTTTCGTGTAAAACGGCGATTTATGAGAAATGACGATAAAATTGCTGTTTTAAACTTGCAAAAACATAGAAAAACGCTGTTTTTAACTATTCAAACTGATAAATTCAGGTTTCTTTCGTGTGAAACGGCGATTTATGAGAAATGACGATAAAATTGCTGTTTTAAACTTGCAAAAACATAGAAAAACGCTGTTTTTAACTATTCAAACGGACAAATTCATGTTTCTTTCGTGTGAAATGGCGATTTTTGAGAAATGACGATAAAATTGCTGTTTTAAACATGAAAAAACATAGAAAAACGCTGTTTTGAACTATTTAAACTGACAAATTCATGTTTCTTTCGTGTGAAACGGCGATTTATGAGAAATGACGATAAAATTGCTGTTTTAAACTTGCAAAAACATAGAAAAACGCTGTTTTGAACAATTCAAACTGATAAATTCATGTTTCTTTCGTGTGAAACGGCGATTTATGAGAAATGACGATAAAATTGCTGTTTTAAACTTGCAAAAACATAGAAAAACGCTGTTTTTAACTATTCAAACTGATAAATTCAGGTTTCTTTCGTGTGAAACGGCGATTTAAGAGAAATGACGATAAAATTGCTGTTTTAAACTTGCAAAAACATAGAAAAACGCTGTTTTCAACTATTCAAACTGACAAATTCATGTTTCTTTCGTGTGAAACGGCGATTTATGAGAAATGACGATAAAATTGCTGTTTTAAACATGAAAAAACATTGAAAAACGCTGTTTTTAACTATTCAAACTGATAAATTCAGGTTTCTTTCGTGTGAAACGGCGATTTATGAGAAATGACGATAAAATTGCTGTTTTAAACTTGCAAAAACATAGAAAAACGCTGTTTTTGAACTATTCAAACTGACAAATTCATGTTTCTTTCGTGTGAAACGGCGTTTTATGAGAAATGACGATAAAATTGCTGTTTTAAACTTGCAAAAACATAGAAAAACGCTGTTTTGAACTATTCAAACTGACAAATTCATGTTTTTTTTGTGTTAAACGGCGATTTATGAGAAATGACGATAAAATTGCTGTTTTAAACTTGCAAAAACATAGAAAAACGCTGTTTTCAACTATTCAAACTAACAAATTCATGTTTCTTTCGTTTGAAACGGCGTTTTATGAGAAATGACGATAAAATTGCTGTTTTAAACTTGCAAAAACATAGAAAAACGCTGTTTTGAACTATTCAAACTGACAAATTCATGTTTCTTTCGTGTGAAACGGCGATTTATGAGAAATGACGATAAAATTGCTGTTTTAAACTTGCAAAAACATAGAAAAACGCTGTTTTCAACTATTCAAACTGACAAATTCATGTTTTTTTCGTGTGAAACGGCGATTTATAAGAATTGACGATTAAATTGCTGTTTTAAACATGAAAAAACATAGAAAAACGCTGTTTTGAACTATTCAAACTGACAAATTCATGTTTCTTTCGTGTGAAACGGCGATTTATGAGAAATGACGATAAAATTGCTGTTTTAAATTTGCAAAAACATAGAAAAACGCTGTTTTAAACTATTCAAACTGACAAATTCATGTTTCTTTCGTGTGAAACGGCGATTTATGAGAAATGACGATAAAATTGCTGTTTTAAGCTTGCAAAAACATAGAAAAACGCTGTTTTTAACTATTCAAACTGATAAATTCAGGTTTCTTTCGTTCGAAACGGTTGATTTTTGTGAAATCACGATAAAACTGCTGTTTTAAACTTGCAAAAACATAGAAAAACGCTGTTTTGAACTATTCAAACTGATAAATTCATGTTTCTTTCATGTGAAACGGCGATTTATGAGAAATGACGATAAAATTGCTGTTTTAAACTTGCAAAAACATAGAATAACGCTGTTTTTAACTATTCAAACTGATAAATTCATGTTTCTTTCGTGTGAAACGGCGATTTATGAGAAATGACGATAAAATTGCTGTTTTAAACTTGCAAAAACATAGAAAAACGATGTTTTTAACTATTCAAACTGATAAATTCAGATTTCTTTCGTGTGAAACGGCGATTTATGAGAAATGACGATAAAATTGCTGTTTTAAACTTGCAAAAACATAGAAAAACGCTGTTTTTAACTATTCAAACTGACAAATTCATGTTTCTTTCGTGTGAAATGGCGATTTTTGAGAAATGACGATAAAATTGCTGTTTTAAACATGAAAAAACATAGAAAAACGCTGTTTTGAACTATTCAAACTGACAAATTCATGTTTCTTTCGTGTGAAACGGCGATTTTTGAGAAATGACGATAAAATTGCTGTTTTAAACTTGCAAAAACATAGAAAAACGCTGTTTTGAACAATTCAAACTGATAAATTTATGTTTCTTTCGTGTGAAACGGCGATTTATGAGAAATGACGATAAAATTGCTGTTTTAAACTTGCAAAAACATAGAAAAACGCTGTTTTTAACTATTCAAACTGATAAATTCAGGTTTCTTTCTTGTGAAACGGCGATTTATGAGAAATGACGATAAAATTGCTGTTTTAAACTTGCAAAAACATAGAAAAACGCTGTTTTTAACTATTCAAACTGACAAATTCATGTTTTTTTCGTGTGAAATGGCGATTTTTGAGAAATGACGATAAAATTGCTGTTTTAAACATGAAAAAACATAGAAAAACGCTGTTTTGAACTATTCAAACTGACAAATTCATGTTTCTTTTGTGTGAAACAGCGATTTATGAGAAATGACGATAAAATTGCTGTTTTAAACTTGCAAAAACATAGAAAAACGCTGTTTTGAACTATTCAAACTGACAAATTCATGTTTCTTTCGTGTGAAACGGCGATTTATGAGAAATGACGATAAAATTGCTGTTTTAAACTTGCAAAAACATAGAAAAACGCTGTTATCAACTATTCAAACTGACAAATTCATGTTTCTTTCGTGTGAAACGGCGATTTATGAGAAATGACGATAAAATTGCTGTTTTAAACATGAAAAAACATAGAAAAACGCTGTTTTGAACTATTCAAACTGACAAATTCATGTTTCTTTCGTGTGAAACGGCGATTTATGAGAAATGACGATAAAATTGCTGTTTTAAACTTGCAAAAACATAGAAAAACGCTGTTTTTAACTATTCAAACTGATAAATTCATGTTTCTTTCGTGTGAAACGGCGATTTATGAGAAATGACGATAAAATTGCTGTTTTAAACTTGCAAAAACATAGAAAAACGCTGTTTTTAACTATTTAAACTGATAAATTCAGGTTTCTTTCGTTCGAAACTGTGGATTTTTGTGAAATCACGATAAAACTGCTGTTTTAAACTTGCAAAAAAATAGAAAACGCTGTTTTGAACTATTCAAACTGATAAATTCATGTTTCTTTCGTGTGAAACGGCGATTTATGAGAAATGACGATAAAATTGCAGTTTTAAACTTGCAAAACCATAGAAAAACGCTGTTTTTAACTATTCAAACTGATAAATTCAGGTTTCTTTCGTGTGAAACGGCGATTTATAAGAAATGACGATAAAATTGCTCTTTTAAACTTGCAAAAACATAGAAAAACGCTGTTTTGAACTATTCAAACTGACAAATTCATGTTTCTTTCGTGTGAAACGGCGATTTATGAGAAATGGCGATAAAATTGCTGTTTTAAACTTGCAAAAACATAGAAAAACGCTGATTTCAACTATACAAACTGACAAATTCATGTTTCTTTCGTGTGAAACGGCGATTTATGAGAAATGACGATAAAATTGCTGTTTTAAACTTGCAAAAACATAGAAAAACGCTGTTTTGAACTATTCAAACTGACAAATTCATGTTTCTTTCGTGTGAAACGGCGATTTATAAGAAATGACGATAAAATTGCTGTTTTAAACTTGCAAAAACATAGAAAAACGCTGTTTTTAACTATTCAAACTGACAAATTCATGTTTCTTTCGTGTGAAACAACGTTTTATGAGAAATGACGATAAAATTTCTGTTTTAAACTTGCAAAAACATAGAAAAACGCTGTTTTGAACTATTCAAACTGACAAATTCATGTTTCTTTCGTGTGAAACGGCGATTTATGAGAAATGACGATAAAATTGTTGTTTTAAACTTGCAAAAACATAGAAAAACGCTGTTTTCAACTATTCAAACTGACAAATTCATGTTTTTTCCGTGTGAAACGGCGATTTATGAGAAATGACGATAAAATTGCTGTTTTAAACATGAAAAAACATAGAAAAAAGCTGTTTTGAAATATTCAAACTGACAAATTCATGTTTCTTTCGTGTGAATTGGCGATTTATGAGAAATGACGATAAAATTGCTGTTTTAAACTTGCAAAAACATAGAAAAACGTTGTTTTTAACTATTCAAACTGATAAATTCATGTTTCTTTCGTGTGAAACGGCGATTTATGAGAAATGAAGATAAAATTGCTGTTTTAAACTTGCAAAAACATAGAAAAACGCTGTTTTGAAATATTCAAACTGACAAATTCATGTTTCTTTCGTGTGAATTGGCGATTTATGAGAAATGACGATAAAATTGCTGTTTTAAACTTGCAAAAACATAGAAAAACGTTGTTTTTAACTATTCAAACTGATAAATTCATGTTTCTTTCGTGTGAAACGGCGATTTATGAGAAATGAAGATAAAATTGCTGTTTTAAACTTGCAAAAACATAGAAAAACGCTGTTTTTAACTATTCAAACTGATAAATTCAGGTTCATTTCGTTCGAAACGGTGGATTTTTGTGAAATCACGATAAAACTGCTGTTTTAAACTTGCAAAAACATAGGAAAACGCTGTTTTGAACTATTCAAACTGACAAATTCATGTTTCTTTCGTGTGAAACGGCGAATTATGAGAAATGACGATAAAATTGCTGTTTTAAATTTGCAAAAACATAGAAAAACGCTGTTTTAAACTATTCAAACTGACAAATTCATGTTTCTTTCGTGTGAAACGGCGATTTATGAGAAATGACGATAAAATTGCTGTTTTAAACTTGCAAAAACATAGAAAAACGCTGTTTTTAACTATTCAAACTGATAAATTCAGGTTTCTTTCGTCCGAAACAGTGGATTTTTGTGAAATCACGATAAAACTGCTGTTTTAAACTTGCAAAAACATAGAAAAACGCTGTTTTGAACTATTCAAACTGATAAATTCATGTTTCTTTCGTGTGAAACGGCGATTTATGAGAAATGACGATAAAATTGCTGTTTTAAACTTGCAAAAACATAGAAAAACGCTGTTTTGAACAATTCAAACTGATAAATTCATGTTTCTTTCGTGTGAAACGGCGATTTATGAGAAATGACGATAAAATTGCTGTTTTAAACTCGCAAAAACATAGAAAAACGCTGTTTTTAACTATTCAAACTGATAAATTCAGGTTTCTTTCGTGTGAAACGGCGATTTATGAGAAATGACGATAAAATTGCTGTTTTAAACTTGCAAAAACATAGAAAAACGCTGTATTTAACTATTCAAACTGACAAATTCATGTTTCTTACGTGTGAAATGGCGATTTTTGAGAAATGACGATAAAATTGCTGTTTTAAACATGAAAAAACATAGAAAAACGCTGTTTTGAACTATTCAAACTGACAAATTCATGTTTCTTTCGTGTGAAACGGCGATTTATGAGAAATGACGATAAAATTGCTGTTTTAAACTTGCAAAAACATAGAAAAACGCTGTTTTGAACAATTCAAACTGATAAATTCATGTTTCTTTCGTGTGAAACGGCGATTTATGAGAAATGACGATAAAATTGCTGTTTTAAACTTGCAAAAACATAGAAAAACGCTGTTTTTAACTATTCAAACTGATAAATTCAGGTTTCTTTCTTGTGAAACGGCGATTTATGAGAAATGACGATAAAATTGCTGTTTTAAACTTGCAAAAACATAGAAAAACGCTGTATTTAACTATTCAAACTGACAAATTCATGTTTCTTTCGTGTGAAATGACGATTTTTGAGAAATGACGATAAAATTGCTGTTTTAAACATGAAAAAACATAGAAAAACGCTGTTTTGAACTATTCAAACTGACAAATTCATGTTTCTTTCGTGTGAAACGGCGATTTATGAGAAATGACGATAAAATTGCTGTTTTAAACTTGCAAAAACATAGAAAAACGCTGTTTTCAACTATTCAAACTGATAAATTCATGTTTCTTTCGTGTGAAACGGCGATTTATGAGAAATGACGATAAAATTGCTGTTTTAAACTTACAAAAACATAGAAAAACGCTGTTTTGCACTATTCAAACTGACAAATTCATGTTTCTTTCGTGTGAAACGGCGATTTATGAGAACTGACGATAACATTGCTGTTTTAAACTTGCAAAAACCTAGAAAAACGCTGTTTTGAACTATTCAAACTGACAAATTCATGTTTCTTTCGTGTGAAACGGCGATTTATGAGAAATGACGATAAAATTGCTGTTTTAAACTTGCAAAAACATAGAAAAACGCTGTTTTCAACTATTCAAACTGATAAATTCATGTTTCTTTTGTGTGAAACGGCGATTTATGAGAAATGACGATAAAATTGCTGTTTTAAACTTGCAAAAACATAGAAAAACGCTGTTTTAACTATTCAAACTGATAAATTCAGGTTTATTTCGTTCGAAACGGTGGATATTTGTGAAATCACGATAAAACTGCTGTTTTAAACTTGCAAAAACATAGAAAAACGCTGTTTTGAATTATTCAAACTGACAAATTCATGTTTCTTTCGTGTGAAACGGCGATTTATGAGAAATGACGATAAAATTGCTGTTTTAAACTTGCAAAAACATAGAAAAACGCTGTTTTGAACCATTCAAACTGACAAAATCATGTTTCTTTCGTGTGAAACGGCGATTTATGAGAAATTCCGATAAAATTGCTGTTTTAAACTTGCAAAAACATAGAAAAACGCTGTTTTCAACTATTAAAACTGATAAATTCATGTTTCTTTCGTGTGAAACGGCGATTTATGAGAAATGACGATAAAATTGCTGTTTTAAACTTGCAAAAACATAGAAAAACGCTGTTTTTAACTATTCAAACTGATAAATTCAGGTTTCTTTCATGTGAAACGGCGATTTATGAGAAATGACGAAAAAATTGCTATTTTAAACTTGCAAAAACATAGAAAAACGCTGTTTTTAACTATTCAAACTGACAAATTCATGTTTCTTTCGTGTGAAACGGCGTTTTATGAGAAATGACGATAAAAATGCTGTTTTAAACTTGCAAAAACATAGAAAAACGCTGTTTTGAACTATTCAAACTGACAAATTCATGTTTCTTTCGTGTGAAACGGCGATTTATGAGAAATGACGATAAAATTGCTGTTTTAAACTTGCAAAAACATAGAAAAACGCTGTTTTCAACTATTCAAACTGACAAATTCATGTTTCTTTCGTGTGAAACGGCGATTTATGAGAAATGACGATAAAATTGCTGTTTTAAATTTGCAAAAACATAGAAAAACGCTGTTTTTAACTATTCAAACTGATAAATTCATGTTTCTTTCGTGTGAAACGGCGATTTATGAGAAATGACGATAAAATTGCTGTTTTAAACTTGCAAAAACATAGAAAAACGCTGTTTTTAACTATTCAAACTGATAAATTCAGGTTTCTTTCGTTCGAAACGGTGGATTTTTGTGAAATCACGATAAAACTGCTGTTTTAAACTTGCAAAAACATAGAAAAACGCTGTTTTGAACTATTCAAACTGATAAATTCATGTTTCTTTCGTGTGAAACGGCGTTTTATGAGAAACGACGATAAAATTGCTGTTTTAAACTTGCAAAAACATAGAAAAACGCTGTTTTGAACTATTCAAACTGACAAATTCATGTTTCTTTCGTGTGAAACGGCGATTTATGAGAAATGACGATAAAATTGCTGTTTTAAACTTGCAAAAACATAGAAAAACGCTGTTTTCAACTATTCAAACTGACAAATTCATGTTTCTTTCGTGTGAAACGGCGATTTATGAGAAATGACGATAAAATTGCTGTTTTAAACATGAAAAAACATAGAAAAACGCTGTTTTGAAATATTCAAACTGACAAATTCATGTTTCTTTCGTGTGAAACGGCGATTTATGAGAAATGACGATAAAATTGCTGTTTTAAACTTGCAAAAACATAGAAAAACGCTGTTTTGAACTATTCAAACTGACAAATTCATGTTTCTTTCGTGTGAAACGGCGATTTATGAGAAATGACGATAAAATTGCTGTTTTAAACTTGCAAAAACATAGAAAAACGCTGTTTTTAACTATTCAAACTGATAAATTCATGTTTCTTTCGTGTGAAACGGCGATTTATGAGAAATGACGATAAAATTGCTGTTTTAAACTTGCAAAAACATAGAAAAACGTTGTTTTTAACTATTCAAACTGATAAATTCAGGTTTCTTTCGTTCGAAACGGTGGATTTTTGTGAAATCACGATAAAACTGCTGTTTTAAACTTGCAAAAACATATAAAAACGCTGTTTTGAACTATTCAAACTGATAAATTCATGTTTCTTTCGTGTGAAACGGCGATTTATGAGAAATGACGATAAAATTGCTGTTTTAAACTCGCAAAAACATAGAAAAACGCTGTTTTCAACTATTCAAACTGATAAATTCATGTTTCTTTCGTGTGAAACGGCGATTTATGAGAAATGACGATATAATTGCTGTTTTAAACTTGCAAAAACATAGAAAAACGCTGTTTTGAACTATTCAAACTGACAAATTCATGTTTCTTTCGTGTAAAACGGCGATTTATGAGAAATGACGATAAAATTGCTGTTTAAAACTTGCAAAAACATAGAAAAACGCTGTTTTTAACTATTCAAACTGATAAATTTAGGTTTCTTTCGTACGAAAAGTTGGATTTTTGTGAAATCACGATAAAACTGCTGTTTTAAACTTGCAAAAACATAGAAAAAACGCTGTTTTGAACTATTCAAACTGAGAAATTCATGTTTCTTTCGTGTGAAACAGCGATTTGTGAGAAATGACGATAAAATTGCTGTTTTAAACTTGCAAAAACATAGAAATACGCTGTTTTCAACTATTCAAACTGATAAATTCATGTTTCTTTCGTATGAAACGGCGATTTTTGAGAAATGACGATAAAATTGCTGTTTTAAACTTGCAAAAACATAGAAAAACGCTGTTTTCAACTATTCAAACTGATAAATTCATGTTTCTTTCGTGTGAAACGGCGATTTATGAGAAATGACGATAAAATTGCTGTTTTAAACTTGCAAAAACATAGAAAAACGCTGTTTTAACTATTCAAACTGATAAATTCAGGTTTCTTTCGTTCGAAACGGTGGATATTTGTGAAATCACGATAAAACTGCTGTTTTAAACTTGCAAAAACATAGAAAAACGCTGTTTTGAACTATTTATACTGACAAATTCATGTTTCTTTCGTGTGAAACGGCGATTTATGAGAAATGACCATAAAATTGCTGTTTTAAACTTGCAAAAACATAGAAAAACGCTGTTTTGAACCATTCAAACTGACAAAATCATGTTTCTTTCGTGTGAAACGGCGACTTATGAGAAATGCCAATAAAATTGCTGTTTTAAACTTGCAAAAACATAGAAAAACGCTGTTTTCAACTATTCAAACTGATAAATTCATGTTTCTTTCAAGTGAAACGGCGATTTATGAGAAATGACGATAAAATTGCTGTTTTAAACTTGCAAAAACATAGAAAAACGCTGTTTTTAACTATTCAAACTGATAAATTTAGGTTTCTTTCGTACGAAAAGGTGGATTTTTGTGAAATCACGATAAAACTGCTGTTTTAAACTTGCAAAAACATAGAAAAACGCTGTTTTGAACTATTCAAACTGACAAATTCATGTTTCTTTCGTGTGAAACAGCGATTTGTGAGAAATGACGATAAAATTGCTGTTTTAAACTTGCAAAAACATAGAAAAACGCTGTTTTAACTATTCAAACTGATAAATTCAGGTTTCTTTCGTTCGAAACGGTGGATATTTGTGAAATCACGATAAAACTGCTGTTTTAAACTTGCAAAAACATAGAAAAACGCTGTTTTGAACTATTTAAACTGACAAATTCATGTTTCTTTCGTGTGAAACGGCGATTTATGAGAAATGACCATAAAATTGCTGTTTTAAACTTGCAAAAACATAGAAAAACGTTGTTTTTAACTATTCAAACTGATAAATTCAGGTTTCTTTCGTTCGAAACGGTGGATTTTTGTGAAATCACGATAAAACTGCTGTTTTAAACTTGCAAAAACATAGAAAAACGCTGTTTTGAACTATTCAAACTGACAAATTCATGTTTCTTTCGTGTGAAACAGCGATTTGTGAGAAATGACGATAAAATTGCTGTTTTAAACTTGCAAAAACATAGAAATACGCTGTTTTCAACTATTCAAACTGATAAATTCATGTTTCTTTCGTATGAAACGGCGATTTATGAGAAATGACGATAAAATTGCTGTTTTAAACTTGCAAAAACATAGAAAAACGCTGTTTTCAACTATTCAAACTGATAAATTCATGTTTCTTTCGTGTGAAACGGCGATTTATGAGAAATGACGATAAAATTGCTGTTTTAAACTTGCAAAAACATAGAAAAACGCTGTTTTAACTATTCAAACTGATAAATTCAGGTTTCTTTCGTTCGAAACGGTGGATATTTGTGAAATCACGATAAAACTGCTGTTTTAAACTTGCAAAAACATAGAAAAACGCTGTTTTGAACTATTTAAACTGACAAATTCATGTTTCTTTCGTGTGAAACGGCGATTTATGAGAAATGACCATAAAATTGCTGTTTTAAACATGCAAAAACATAGAAAAACGCTGTTTTGAACCATTCAAACTGACAAAATCATGTTTCTTTCGTGTGAAACGGCGATTTATGAGAAATGCCAATAAAATTGCTGTTTTAAACTTGCAAAAACATAGAAAAACGCTGTTTTCAACTATTCAAACTGATAAATTCATGTTTCTTTCAAGTGAAACGGCGATTTATGAGAAATGACGATAAAATTGCTGTTTTAAACTTGCAAAAACATAGAAAAACGCTGTTTTTAACTATTCAAACTGATAAATTCAGGTTTCTTTCGTTCGAAACGGTGGATTTTTGTGAAATCACGATAAAACTACTGTTTTAAACTTGCAAAAACATAGAAAAACGCTGTTTTGAACTATTCAAACAGACAAATTCATGTTTCTTTCGTGTGAAACGGCGATTTATGAGAAATGACGATAAAATTGCTGTTTTAAACTTGCAAAAACATAGAAAAACGCTGTTTTTAACTATTCAAACTGACAAATTCATGTTTCTTTCGTGTGAAACGGCGATTTATGAGAAATGACGATAAAATTGCTGTTTTAAACTTGCAAAAACATAGAAAAACGCTGTTTTAACTATTCAAACTGACAAATTCATGTTTCTTTCGTGTGAAACGGCGATTTATGAGAAATGACGATAAAATTGCTATTTTAAACTTGCAAAAACATAGAAAAACGCTGTTTTTAACTTTTCAAACTGATAAATTCAGGTTTCTTTCGTTCGAAACGGTGGATTTTTGTGAAATCACGATAAAACTGCTGTTTTAAACTTGCAAAAACATAGAAAAATTTAAACTTGCAAAAACATAGAAAAACGCTGTTTTCAACTATTCAAACTGATAAATTCATGTTTCTTTCGTGCGAAACGGCGATTTATGAAAAATGACGATAAAATTGCTGTTTTAAACTTGCAAAAACATAGAAAAACGCTGTTTTGATCTATTCAAACTGATAAATTCATGTTTCTTTCGTTCGAAACGGTGGATTTTTGTGAAATCACAATAAAACTGCTGTTTTAAACTTGCAAAAACATAGAAAAACGCTGTTTTCAACTATTCAAACTGATAAATTCATGTTTCTTTCGTGCGAAACGGCGATTTATGAGAAATGACGAAAAAATTGCTGTTTTAAACTTGCAAAAACATAGAAAAACGCTGTTTTGAACTATTCAAACTGACAAATTTATGTTTCTTTCGTGTGAAATGGCGGTTTATGAGAAATGACGATAAAATTTCTGTTTTAAACTTGCAAAAACATAGAAAAACGCTGTTTTGAACTATTCAAACTGACAAATTCATGTTTCTTTCGTGTGAAACGGCGATTTATGAGAAATGACGATAAAATTGCTGTTTTAAACTTGCAAAAACATAGAAAAACGCTGTTTTCAACTATTCAAACTGATAAATTCATGTTTCTTTGTTGCGAAACGGCGATTTATGAAAAATGACGATAAAATTGCTGTTTTAAACTTGCAAAAACATAGAAAAACGCTGTTTTCAACTATTCAAACTGATAAATTCATGTTTCTTTCGTTGGAAACGGTGGATTTTTGTGAAATCACGATAAAACTGCTGTTTTAAACTTGCAAAAACATAGAAAAATGCTGTTTTCAACTATTCAAACTGATAAATTCATGTTTCTTTCGTGCGAAACGGCGATTTATGAAAAATGACGATAAAATTGCTGTTTTAAACTTGCAAAAACATAGAAAAACGCTGTTTTGAACTATTCAAACTGACAAATTCATAATTCTTTCGTGCGAAATGGCGATTTATGAGAAATAACGATAAAATTGCTGTTTTAAACTTGCAAAAACATAGAAAAACGCTGTTTTCAAATATTCAAACTGATAAATTCATGTTTCTTTCGTGGGAAACGGCGATTTATGAGAAATGACGATAAAATTGCTGCTTTAAACTTGCAAAAACATAGAAAAACGCTCTTTTCAACTATTCAAACTGATAAATTCATGTTTCTTTCGTGCGAAACGGTGATTTATGAGGAATGACGATAAAATTGCTGTTTAAACTTGCAAAAACATAGAAAAACGCTGCTTTGAACTATTCAAACTGACAAATTCATGTTTCTTTCGTGCAAAACGGCGATTTATGAGAAATGACGATAAAATTGCTGTTTTAATCTTCCAAAAACATAGAAAAACGCTGTTTTCAACTATTCAAACTGATAAATTCATGTTTCTTTCGTTCGAAACGGTGGATAATTGTGAAATCACGATAAAACTGCTGTTTTAAACTTGCAAAAACATAGAAAAACGCTGTTTTCAACTATTCAAACTGATAAATTCATGTTTCTTTCGTTCGAAACAGTGGATTTTTGTGAAATCACGATAAAATTGTTGTTTTAAACTTGCAAAACCATAGAAAAACGCTGTTTTCAACTATTCAAACTGATAAATTTAGGTTTCTTTCGTGCGAAACGGCGATTTATGAGAAATGACGAAAAAATTGCTGTTTTAAACTTAAAAAAACAAAGAAAAACGCTGTTTTGAACTATTCAAACTGACAATTTCATGTTTTTTCGTGTGAAACGGCGATTTATGGAAATGACGATAAAATTGCTGTTTTAAACTTGCAAAAACATAGAAAAACGCTGTTTTGAACTATTAAAACTGACAAATTCATGTTTCTTTCGTTCGAAACGGCGATTTATGAGAAATGACAATAAAACTGCTGTTTTAAACTTGCAAAAACATAGAAAAACGCTGTTTTCAACTATTCAAACTGATAAATTCATGTTTCTTTCGTGCGAAACGGCGATTTATAAGAAATGACGATAAAATTGCTGTTTTAAACTTCCAAAAACATAGAAAAACGCTGTTTTCAACTATTCAAACTGACAAATTCATGTTTCTTTCGTGTGAAACGGCGATTTATGAGAAATGACGATAAAATTGCTGTTTTAAACTTGCAAAAACATAAAAAAACGCTGTTTTAAACTATTCAAACTGATAAATTCATGTTTCTTTCGTGCGAAACGGCGATTTATGAGAAATGACGATAAAATTGCTGTTTTAAACTTGCAAAAACATAGAAATACGCTGTTTTCAACTATTCAAACTGATAAATTCATGTTTCTTTCGTGCGAAACGGCGATTTATAAAAAATGACGATAAAATTGCTGTTTTAAACTTGCAAAAACATAGAAAAACGCTGTTTTCAACTATTCAAACTGATAAATTCATGTTTCTTTCGTTCGAAACGGTGGATTAATGTGAAATCACGATAAAACTGCTATTTTAAACTTGCAAAAACATAGAAAAACGCTTTTTTCAACTAATCAAACTGATAAATTCATGTTTCTTTCGTGCGAAACGGCGATTTATGAGAAATGACGATAAAATTGCTGTTTTAAACTTGCAAAAACATAGAAAAACGCTGTTTTCAACTATTCAAACTGATAAATTCATGTTTCTTTCGTGCGAAACGGCGATTTATGAGGAATGACGATAAAAATGCTGGTTAAACTTGCAAAAACATAGAAAAACGCTGTTTTCAACTATTCAAACTGATAAATTCATGTTTCTTTCGTGCGAAACGGCGATTTATGAGAAATGACAATAAAATTGCTGTTTTAAATTTGCATAAACATAGAAAAACGCTGTTTTCAACTATTCAAACTGATAAATTCATGTTTCTTTCGTGCTAAACGGCGATTTATGAGAAATGACGATAAAATTGCTGTTTTAAACTTGCAAAAACATAGAAAAACGCTGTTTTCAACTATTCAAACTGATAAATTCATGTTTCTTACTTTCGAAACGGTGGATTTTTGTGAATTCACGATAAAATTGTTGTTTTAAACTTGCAAAACCATAGAAAAACGCTGTTTTCAACTATTCAAACTGACAAATTCATGTTTCTTCCGTGCGAAACGGCGATTTATGAGAAATGACGATAAAATTGCTGTTTTAAACTTGCAAAAACATAGAAAAACGCTATTTTCAACTACTCAAACTGATAAATTCATGTTTCTTCCGTGCGAAACGGCGATTTATGAGAAATGACGATAAAATTGCTGTTTTAAACTTGCAAAAACATAGAAAAACGCTGTTTTCAACTATTCAAACTGATAAATTCATGTTTCTTTCGTGCGAAACGGCGATTTATGAGAAATGACGATAAAATTGCTGTTTTAAACTTGCAAAAACATAGAAAAACGCTGTTTTGAACTATTCAAACTGATAAATTCATGTTTCTTTCGTGCGAAACGGCGTTTTATAAAAAATGACGATAAAATTGCTGTTTTAAACTTGCAAAAACATAGAAAAACGCTAATTGAACTATTCAAACTTACAAATTCATGTTTCTTTCGTGCGAATCGGCGATTTCTGAGAAATGACGATAAAATTGCTGTTTTAAACTTGCAAAAACATAGAAAAACGCTGTTTTGAACTATTCAAACTGATAAATTCATGTTTCTTTCGTGCGAAACGGCGATTTATAAAAAATGACGATAAAATTGCTGTTTTAAACTTGCAAAAACATAGAAAAACGCTAATTGAACTATTCAAACTTACAAATTCATGTTTCTTTCGTGCGAATCGGCGATTTCTGAGAAATGACGATAAAATTGCTGTTTTAAACTTGCAAAAACATAGAAAAACGCTGTTTTCAACTATTCAAACTGATAAATTCATATTTCTTTCGTTCGAAACGGTGGATTTTAGTGAAATCACAATAAAACTGCTGTTTTAAACATGCAAAAACATAGAAAAACGCTGTTTTTAACTATTCAAACTGATAAATTCAAGTTTCTTTCGTGCGAAACGGCGATTTATGAGAAATGACGATAAAATTGCTGCTTTAAACTTGCAAAAACATAGAAAAACGCTCTTTTCAACTATTCAAACTGATAAATTCATGTTTCTTTCGTGCGAAACGGCGATTTATGAAAAATGATGATAAAATTGCTGTTTTAAACTTGCAAAAACATAGAAAAACGCTGTTTTGAACTATTCAAACTGACAAATTCATAATTCTTTCGTGCGAAATGGCGATTTATGAGAAATAACGATAAAATTGCTGTTTTAAACTTGCAAAAACATAGAAAAACGCTGTTTTCAAATATTCAAACTGATAAATTCATGTTTCTTTCGTGCGAAACGGCGATTTATGAGAAATGACGATAAAATTGCTGCTTTAAACTTGCAAAAACATAGAAAAACGCTCTTTTCAACTATTCAAACTGATAAATTCATGTTTCTTTCGTGCGAAACGGCGATTTATGAGGAATGACGATAAAATTGCTGTTTAAACTTGCAAAAACATGGAAAAACGCTGTTTTGAACTATTCAAACTGACAAATTCATGTTTCTTTCGTGCAAAACGGCGATTTATGAGAAATGACGATAAAATTGCTGTTTTAAACTTGCAAAAACATAGAAAAACGCTGTTTTCAACTATTTAAACTGATAAATTCATGTTTCTTTCGTTCGAAACGGTGGATTATTGTGAAATCACGATAAAACTGCTGTTTTAAACTTGCAAAAACATAGAAAAACGCTGTTTTCAACTATTCAAACTGATAAATTCATGTTTCTTTCGTTTAAAACAGTGGATTTTTGTGAAATCACGATAAAATTGTTGTTTTAAACTTGCAAAACCATAGAAAAACGCTGTTTCCAACTATTCAAACTGATAAATTTATGTTTCTTTCGTGCGAAACGGTGATTCATGAGAAATGACGAAAAAATTGCTGTTTTAAACTTGCAAAAACAAAGAAAAACGCTGTTTTGAACTATTCAAACTGACAAATTCATGTTTCTTTCGTGTGAAACGGCGATTTCTGGAAATGACGATAAAATTGCTGTTTTAAACTTGCAAAAACATAGAAAAACGCTGTTTTGAACTATTAAAACTGACAAATTCATGTTTCTTTCGTGCGAAACGGCGATTTATGAGAAATGACGATACAATTGCTGTTTAAACTTGCAAAAACATAGAAAAACGCTGTTTTTAACTATTCAAACTGACAAATTCATGTTTCTTTCGTGTGAAACGGCGATTTATGAGAAATGACGATAAAATTGCTGTTTTAAACTTGCAAAAACATAGAAAAACGCTGTTTTAAACTATTCAAACTGATAAATTCATGTTTCTTTCGTGCGAAACGGCGATTTATGAGAAATGACGATAAAATTGCTGTTTTAAACTTGCAAAAACATAGAAATACGCTGTTTTCAACTATTCAAACTGATAAATTCATGTTTCTTTCGTGCGAAACGGCGATTTATAAAAAATGACGACAAAATTGCTGTTTTAAACTTGCAAAAACATAGAAAAACGCTGTTTTGAACTATTCAAACTGACAAATTCATGTTACTTTCGTGCGAAACGGCGATTTATGAGAAATGACGATAAAATTGCTGTTTTAAACTTGCAAAAACATAGAAAAACGCTGTTTTCAACTATTTAAACTGATAAATTCATGTTTCTTTCGTTCGAAACGGTGGATTATTGTGAAATCACGATAAAACTGCTGTTTTAAACTTGCAAAAACATAGAAAAACGCTGTTTTGAACTATTCAAACTGACAAATTCATGTTTCTTTCGTGTGAAACGGCGATTTATGAGAAATGACGATAAAATTGCTGTTTTAAACTTGCAAAAACATAGAAAAACGCTGTTTTCAACTATTCAAACTGATAAATTCATGTTTCTTTGGTGCGAAACGGCGATTTATGAAAAATGACGATAAAATTGCTGTTTTAAACTTGCAAAAACATAGAAAAACGCTGTTTTCAACTATTCAAACTGATAAATTCATGTTTCTTTCGTTGGAAACGGTGGATTTTTGTGAAATCACGATAAAACTGCTGTTTTAAACTTGCAAAAAAAAATTTTGCTAAACAATCTGAAAACGCACGCAAGAATGATTTAGCGAAATCTGTAAAAAATAATTCAAGAAAAGACAATAATTTACCGGCCGAGACATCAGGTGATGAACCTGTCAAAGCAAATAAACAAATGAAACGTGATGAATCTACGAAAACGATATCTCCCAGAAGTAGTTTAAACAATGTTGATGCTACAGCTACGGGTGAAAGCAATCAAAGTGGACGTAGTGGACGGAACTACTCTTCAAAACCTCCAATAGTAGGCAATCCAGCTCATAGTTCTTCAGTTGCTATAAAAGCTGCTGTTTCACAACCTGCACTCCTGCACGTCTACAAGCTCCATCCAAGTACGACTTTGGAAAATCTAAAGGACTATCTATTGCCGTTGTTCCCAGAAGTGCTATGTGAAAAATTAATATCTAAGTATCCTGACTATTACTCATCCTTTAAAGTAATTGTAAGCGAATCGAATAGGGATAAAGCAATGGATCCCTCACTGTGGCCCACTGGAACTTATATCAATAAATTTTTTCAGCTAAAAAGCCTTCAAAAGACAAAGAATTCATAGTAAATAACACCTTTTTGTCTAATACGCATGATTTATTAGTCTTAAATTGTAATGCTCTGACTATTTCAAAAGTAAATTTAATTACAGCTGAATATTTATATAAATTTAAAAATATTAAGTTTCTTTGTTTGTCTGAAACTTGGTGTAATAAAGACCAAGTTGATTTCTTTACTTTCAGTGAATTTAAATGTGTTTCTAATTTTTGTAGATCGCAATACAAAGGAGGCGGTGTTGGAATTTGGTGTCACACAAGTCATTTCAACGAAGTTCAAGCAATAAACCTTTCACAATTCTGTGTTGAAAAACATTTTGAAATTTGTGGTACTTTGTGGAGACCAGTTTCCAACAGCCCTATCCTAATATTAAATATATATAGATCACCTAGTGCTGATTGTAAAATATTTTGTATTAATTTAAATATTGTTTTAGATAACATCTTTAAACCCGATTATGATATCTTTATATGCGGAGATTTCAATCTGGATCCAGTTAGAGATTATAATGAATATAGTCATGTGCTTCATATACTCTCCTCTTATAATTTATTAAATAAAGTTAAAATCCCAACAAGAGGACGTTTTATTTTAGATCATTGTTATACTAATTCTACGAACTGCAATGCAGAAGTAAACAAAAATTTTATATCTGACCATAGTGCAGTTCTAATTAGCACTAATACAAATAAATATTCTATGGAGTATATTAAAAAATATAGGAGAATTTTTAACGAGAAAAACGTAAGTAATTTTATTAATGACCTTTCTAACGAATCATGGTGTAATGTGTATTCAGAATCTGATACAAATGCGGCTTATAACAGTTTCTTTGATATTTTCATGTATAATTTTAATAAAAACTTTCCTATCCAAAAAATCAATATTCACAGATGTGAAAACAAAAGTTGGGTAAATTCAGATATCATAACTTCAAGCAACAATTTAAAATCCTTATTTTATTTAAAAAGTAGTTATCCTGGGCTCATTCCTGTTTATAAAGAAGCTAAACAAAAACATTCACTTCTAATAACAAAAACTAAAATTAATTTCTTTCAGAATAAAATAACTCACTCGGACAATAAAGTTAAAAGTGCATGGAGTATCATTAATAATTCTAAAAATAAGATTTATCCCAATATAAGACTTAAAATTGATAACAAACTAACTGAGAACCCGGAAATAATAGCTAATATATTCAATAACCACTTCAAAGAAGCACCCTTAAATATTATAAAACGTATTCCCGTAATTAACTCAGATACTACTTATCGCATAAATGATAACAATGTGTACTGTAATTTATTTTTGAATCCTTTTATTGAAATAGAATTATTTGAAATTATTATTAATAAACTTAAAAACAAAAAATCATCTGGTTTTGATAATGTACCTAATTTTGTTATAAGGACTGCTGCACATGTGATATCAGCTCCCTTAACACACATAATTAATTTATCATTTCAAAACGGAAATTTTCCAGAAAAATTAAAAATCAATAAATAATACCTGTTTTCAAAAAAGGAGACAAACATAATACCGATAATTACAGACCTATTGCTCTGACCTCTGGATTTTCTAAAATTTTTGAATACTCTTTCCTAAGTATATTTGATGGTTTTCTAAAACAAACTAATATTTTAAGCAATACTCAGTTTGGTTTTAGAGAAAATATCTCGACCATTGATGCTTTGCATTATTTATATAGAAAAATTATTCATTATATTCATAACGGAGAATATCCAGTTGGTATTTTTTGCGATTTTAGTAAAGCCTTCGACTGCGTCGATCATTCGCTGTTGCTTAACAAACTAGAACTTATGGGTATACGTGGCGTTGCGTTAAACTGGATTTCTTCTTTTCTAACCGATAGACTGCAGTTTGTTTCGATTAATCATTTTAATAATACATCAAATAATGTTGCTAATTCGGATTTAACAAAAATTAACGTTGGTTTGCCTCAGGGCACAGTGCTTGCCCCAATTCTTTTCATTATCTTTATTAATGATTTAAGTGCCGCTCTTACTAATGATTGTGAATCTGAAACGGCGATTTATGAGAAATGACGATAAAATTGCTTTTTTAAACTTGCAAAAACATAGAAAAACGCTGTTTTGAACTATTCAAACTGACAAATTCATGTTTCTTTCGTGCGAAGCGGCGATTTATGAGTAATGACGATAAAATTGCTGTTTTAAACTTGCAAAAACATTGAAAAACGCTGTTTTTAACTATTCAAACTGATAAATTCAGTTTTGTGGTTTGGGGCTCGAGGTTTGAGGTTTGGGTTGAGGTTTGGGGTTTGAGGTTTGGGGTTGGGGTTCGGTGTTTGAGGTTTGGGGTTTGGGGTTCGAGGTTTGAGGTTTGGGGTTCGAGGTTTGAGGTTTGGGGTTGAGGTTTGGGGTTGGGGGTTCGTGTTTTGGGGTTTGGGGTTGAGGTTTGTGGTTGAGGTTTGGGGTTTGAGGTAAGGGATTTAGGGTTCGAAGTTTGAGGTTTGGGGTTTGAGGTTTGGGGTTGGGGGTTCGAGTTTTGGAGTTTGGGGTTGAGGTTTGGGGTTGAGGTTTGGGGTTGAGGTTTGGGGTTGAGGTTTGAGGTTGAGGTTTGGGGTTGAGGTTTGGGGTTGAGGTTTGGGGTTGAGGTTTAGGGTTGAGGTTTGGGGTTTGAGGTTAAGGATTTGGGGTTCGTATTTTGAGGTTTGGGGTTCGAGGTTTGAGGTTTTGGGTTGAGGCTTGGGGTTTGAGTTTGGGGATTGGGGTTCGAGGTTTTAGGTTTGGTGTTTGTGGTGTTTAGATTGGGTGAAATGTTTCTTTCGTGCGAAACTGCGAATTATGAGATTCAAATTGCTGTGTTAAACTTGCAAAAACATATAAAAACGCTGTTTTCAACTATTCAAACTGATAAATTCATGTTTCTTACGTTCGAAACGGTGGATTTTTGTGAAATCACGATAAAATTGCTGTTTTAAACTTGGAAAAAACATAGAAAAACGCTGTTTTCAACTATTCAAACTGACAAATTCATGTTTCTTCCGTGCGAAACGGCGATTTATGAGAAATGACGATAAAATTGCTGTTTTAAACTTGCAAAAACATAGAAAAACGCTGTTTTCAACTATTTAAACTAATAAATTAATGTTTCTTTCGTGCGAAACGGCGATTTATGAGAAATGACGATAAAATTGCTGTTTTAAACTTGCAAAAACATAGAAAAACGCTGTTTTTTACTATTCAAACTGACAAACTCATGTTTCTTCAGTGCGAAACGGCGATTTATGAGAAATGACGATAAAATTGCTGTTTTAAACTCGCAAAAACATAGAAAAACGCTGTTTTCAACTATTTAAACTGACAAATTCATGTTTCTTCCTTGCGAAACGGCGATTTATGAGAAATGACGATAAAATTGCTGTTTTAAACTTGCAAAAACATAGAAAAACACTATTTTTAACAACTCAAACTGATAAATTAATGTTTCTTTCGTGCGAAACGGCGATTTATGAGAAATGACGATAAAATAGTTTTTTAAACTTGCAAAAACATAGAAAAACGTTGTTTTCAACTATTCAAACTGATAAATTCATGTTTCTTTCGTGCGAAACTGCGATTTATGAGAAATGACGATAAAATTGCTGTTTTAAACTTGCAAAAACATAGAAAAACGCTGTTTTTTACTATTCAAACTGATAAATTCAGGTTTCTTTCGTGCGAAACGGCGATTTATGAGAAATGACGATAAAATTGCTGTTTTAAACTTGCAAAAACATAGAAAAACGCTGTTTTGAACTATTAAAACTGACAAATTCATGTTTCTTTCGTGCGAAACGGCGATTTATGAGAAATGACGATACAATTGTTGTTTTAAACTTGCAAAAACATAGAAAAACGCTGTTTTGAACTATTCAAACCGACAAATTCTTGTTTCTTTCGTGCGAAACGGCGATTTATGAAAAATGACGATAAAATTGCTGTTTTAAACTTGCAAAAACATAGAAAAACGCTGTTTTGAACTATTTAAACTGACAAATTCATGTTTCTTTCGTGCGAAGCGGCGATTTATGAGTAATGACGATAAAATTGCTGTTTTAAACTTGCAAAAACATTGAAAAACGCTGTTTTTAACTATTCAAACTGATAAATTCAGTTTTGTGGTTTGGGGCTCGAGGTTTGAGGTTTGGGTTGAGGTTTGGGGTTTGAGGTTTGGGGTTTGGGGTTCGAGTTTTGGGGTTTGGGGTTGAGGTTTGGGGTTTGAGGTTTGGGGTTCGCGGTTTGAGGTTTGGGGTTGGGGTTCGGTGTTTGAGGTTTGGGGTTTGGGGTTAGAGGTTTGAGGTTTGGGGTTCGAGGTTTGAGGTTTGGGGTTGAGGTTTGGGGTTGGGGGTTCGAGTTTTGGGGTTTGGGGTTGAGGTTTGGGGTTGAGGTTTGGGGTTGAGGTTTGGGGTTGAGGTTTGGGGTTGAGGTTTGTGGATGAGGTTTGGGGTTGAGGTTTGAGGTTGAGGTTTGGGGTTGAGGTTTGGGGTTGAGGTTTGGGGTTGAGGTTTGGGGTTGAGGTTTGGGGTTTGAGGTTAGGGATTTGGGGTTCGTAGTTTGAGGTTTGGGGTTCGAGGTTTGAGGTTTTGGGTTGAGGGTTGGGGTTTGAGTTTGGGGATTGGGGTTCGAGGTTTTAGGTTTGGTGTTTGTGGTGTTTGGAATGGGTGAAATGTTTCTTTCGTGCGAAACGGCGAATTATGAGATTCAAATTGCTGTTTTAAACTTGTAAAAACATAAAAAACGCTGTTTTCAACTAATCAAACTGATGAATTTCTTTTGTTGGAAACTGCGGATTTTTGTGAAATCACGATAAAACGCTGTTTTCAACTATTCAAACTGATAAATTCATGTTTCTTTCGTGAGAAACGGCGATTTAAGAGAAATGACGATAAAATTGTTGTTTTAAACTTGCAAAAACATAGAAAAACGCTGTTTTGAACTATTAAAACTGAAAAATTCATGTTTCTTTCGTGCGAAACGGCGATTTATGAGAAATGACGATACAATTGTTGTTTTAAACTTGCAAAAACATAGAAAAACGCTGTTTTGAACTATTCAAACTGACAAATTCTTGTTTCTTTCGTGCGAAACGGCGATTTATGAGAAATGACAATAAAATTGCTGTTTTAAACTTGCAAAAACATAGAAAAACGCTGTTTTGAACTATTCAAACTGACAAATTCTTGTTTCTTTCGTGCGAAGCGGCGATTTATGAGTAATGACGATAAAATTGCTGTTTTAAACTTGCAAAAACATTGAAAAACGCTGTTTTTAACTATTCAAACTGATAAATTCAGGTTTCTTTCGTGCGAAACGCCGATTTATGAGAAATGACGATAAAATTGCTGTTTTAAACTTGCAAAAACATAGAAAAACGCTGTTTTGAACTATTCAAACTGACAAATTCATGTTTCTTTCGTGCGAAACGGCGATTTATGAGAAATGACGATAAAATTGCTGTTTTAAACTTGCAAAAACATATAAAAACGCTGTTTTCAACTATTCAAACTGATAAATTCATGTTTCTTACGTTCGAAACGGTGGATTTTTGTGAAATCACGATAAAATTGCTGTTTTAAACTTGCAAAAACATAGAAAAACGCTGTTTTCAACTATTCAAACTGACAAATTCATGTTTCTTCCGTGCGAAACGGCGATTTATGAGAAATGATGATAAAATTGCTATTTTAAACTTGCAAAAACATAGAAAAACGCTGTTTTCAACTATTCAAACTAATAAATTCATGTTTCTTTCGTGCGAAACGGCGATTTATGAGAAATGACGATAAAATTGCAGTTTTAAACTTGCAAAAACATAGAAAAACGCTGTTTTTTACTATTCAAACTGACAAATTCATGTTTCTTCCGTGCGAAACGGCGATTTATGAGAAATGACGATAAAATTGCTGTTTTAAACTCGCAAAAACATAGAAAAACGCTGTTTTCAACTATATAAACTGACAAATTCATGTTTCTTCCTTGCGAAACGGCGATTTATGAGAAATGACGATAAAATTGCTGTTTTAAACTTGCAAAAACATAGAAAAACGCTATTTTTAACAACTCAAACTGATAAATTCAGGTTTCTTTCGTGCGAAACGCCGATTTATGAGAAATGACGATAAAATTGCTGTTTTAAACTTGCAAAAACATAGAAAAACGCTGTTTTGAACTATTCAAACTGACAAATTCATGTTTCTTTCGTGCGAAACGGCGATTTATGAGAAATGACGATAAAATTGCTGTTTAAAACTTGCAAAAATAGAAAAACGCTGTTTTCAACTATTCAAACTAATAAATTCATGTTTCTTTCGTGCGAAACGGCGATTTATGAGAAATGACGATAAAATTGCTGTTTTAAACTTGCAAAAACATAGAAAAACGCTGTTTTTTACTATTCAAACTGACAAATTCATGTTTCTTCCGTCCGAAACGGCGATTTATGAGAAATGACGATAAAATTGCTGTTTTAAACTCGTAAAAACATAGAAAAACGCTGTTTTCAACTATTCAAACTAATAAATTCATGTTTCTTTCGTGCGAAACGGCGATTTATGAGAAATGACGATAAAATTGCTGTTTTAAACTTGCAAAAACATAGAAAAACGCTGTTTTCAAATATTCAAACTGATAAATTCATGTTTCTTTCGTGTGAAACGGCGATTTATGAGAAATGACGATAAAATTGCTGTTTTAAACTTGCAAAAACATAGAAAAACGCTGTTTTTTACTATTCAAACTGATAAATTCAGGTTTCTTTCGTGCGAAACGCCGATTTATGAGAAATGACGATAAAATTGCTGTTTTAAACTTGCAAAAACATAGAAAAACGCTGTTTTGAACTATTCAAACTGACAAATTCATGTTTCTTTCGTGCGAAACGGCGATTTATGAGAAATGACGATAAAATTGCTGTTTAAAACTTGCAAAAATAGAAAAACGCTGTTTTCAACTATTCAAACCGATAAATTCAGGTTTCTTTCGTGCGAAACGGCGATTTATGAGAAATGACGATAAAATTGCAGTTTTAAACTGGCAAAAACATCGAAAAGCGCTGTTTTGAACTATTCAAACTGACAAATTCATGTTTCTTTCGTGTAAAACGGAGATTTATGAGAAATGACGATAAAATTGCTGTTTTAAACTTGCAAAAACATAGAAAAACGCTGTTTTTAACTATTCAAACTGATAAATTCAGGTTTCTTTCGTGCGAAACGCCGATTTATGAGAAATGACGATAAAATTGCTGTTTTAAACTTGCAAAAACATAGAAAAACGCTGTTTTGAACTATTCAAACTGACAAATTCATGTTTCTTTCGTGCGAAACGGCGATTTATGAGAAATGACGATAAAATTGCTGTTTTAAACTTGCAAAAACATATAAAAACGCTGTTTTCAACTATTCAAACTGATAAATTCATGTTTCTTACGTTCAAAACGGTGGATTTTTGTGAAATCACGATAAAATTGCTGTTTTAAACTTGCAAAAACATAGAAAAACGCTGTTTTCAACTATTCAAACTGACAAATTCATGTTTCATCTGTGCGGAACGGCGATTTATGAGAAATGATGATAAAATTGCTGTTTTAAACTTGCAAAAACATAGAAAAACGCTGTTTTCAACTATTCAAACTAATAAATTCATGTTTCTTTCGTGCGAAACGGCGATTTATGAGAAATGACGATAAAATTGCTGTTTTAAACTTGCAAAAACATAGAAAAACGCTGTTTTTTACTATTCAAACTGACAAATTCATGTTTCTTCCGTGCGAAACGGCGATTTATGAGAAATGACGATAAAATTGCTGTTTTAAACTCGCAAAAACATAGAAAAACGCTGTTTTCAACTATATAAACTGACAAATTCATGTTTCTTCCTTGCGAAACGGCGATTTATGAGAAATGACGATAAAATTGCTGTTTTAAACTTGCAAAAACATAGAAAAACGCTATTTTTAACAACTCAAACTGATAAATTCAGGTTTCTTTCGTGCGAAACGCCGATTTATGAGAAATGACGATAAAATTGCTGTTTTAAACTTGCAAAAACATAGAAAAACGCTGTTTTGAACTATTCAAACTGACAAATTCATGTTTCTTTCGTGCGAAACGGCGATTTATGAGAAATGACGATAAAATTGCTGTTTAAAACTTGCAAAAATAGAAAAACGCTGTTTTCAACTATTCAAACTAATAAATTCATGTTTCTTTCGTGCGAAACGGCGATTTATGAGAAATGACGATAAAATTGCTGTTTTAAACTTGCAAAAACATAGAAAAACGCTGTTTTTTACTATTCAAACTGACAAATTCATGTTTCTTCCGTCCGAAACGGCGATTTATGAGAAATGACGATAAAATTGCTGTTTTAAACTCGTAAAAACATAGAAAAACGCTGTTTTCAACTATTCAAACTAATAAATTCATGTTTCTTACGTTCAAAACGGTGGATTTTTGTGAAATCACGATAAAATTGCTGTTTTAAACTTGCAAAAACATAGAAAAACGCTGTTTTGAACTATTAAAACTGACAAATTCATGTTTCTTTCGTGCGAAACGGCGATTTATGAGAAATGACGATACAATTGTTGTTTTAAACTTGCAAAAACATAGAAAAACGCTGTTTTGAACTATTCAAACTGACAAATTCTTGTTTCTTTCGTGCGAAACGGCGATTTATGAGAAATGACGATAAAATTGCTGTTTTAAACTTGCAAAAACATAGAAAAACGCTGTTTTGAACTATTCAAACTGACAAATTCATGTTTCTTTCGTGCGAAGCGGCGATTTATGAGAAATGACGATAAAATTGCTGTTTTAAACTTGCAAAAACATAGAAAAACGCTGTTTTTTACTATTCAAACTGACAAATTCATGTTTCTTCAGTGCGAAACGGCGATTTATGAGAAATGACGATAAAATTGCTGTTTTAAACTCGCAAAAACATAGAAAAACGCTGTTTTCAACTATTTAAACTGACAAATTCATGTTTCTTTCGTGCGAAGCGGCGATTTATGAGAAATGACGATAAAATTGCTGTTTTAAACTTGCAAAAACATAGAAAAACGCTGTTTTTTACTATTTAAACTGATAAATTCAGGTTTCTTTCGTGCGAAACGGCGATTTATGAGAAATGACGATAAAATTGCTGTTTTAAACTTGCAAACACATAGAAAAACGCTGTTTTGAACTATTAAAACTGACAAATTCATGTTTCTTTCGTGCGAAACGGCGATTTATGAGAAATGACGATACAATTGTTGTTTTAAACTTGCAAAAACATAGAAAAACGCTGTTTTGAACTATTCAAACTGACAAATTCTTGTTTCTTTCGTGCGAAACGGCGATTTATGAGAAATGACGATAAAATTGCTGTTTTAAACTTGCAAAAACATAGAAAAACGCTGTTTTGAACTATTCAAACTGACAAATTCATGTTTCTTTCGTGCGAAGCGGCGATTTATGAGTAATGACGATAAAATTGCTGTTTTAAACTTGCAAAAACATTGAAAAACGCTGTTTTTAACTATTCAAACTGATAAATTCAGGTTTCTTTCGTGCGAAACGCCGATTTATGAGAAATGACGATAAAATTGCTGTTTTAAACTTGCAGAAACATAGAAAAACGCTGTTTTTTACTATTCAAACTGACTAATTCATGTTTCTTACGTTCGAAATGGTGGATTTTTGTGAAATCACGATAAAATTGCTGTTTTAAACTTGCAAAAACATAGAAAAACGCTGTTTTCAACTTTTCAAACTGACAAATTCATGTTTCTTCCGTGCGAAACGGCGATTTATAAGAAATGACGATAAAATTGCTGTTTTAAACTTGCAAAAACATAGAAAAACGCTATTTTCAACTACTCAAACTGATAAATTCATGTTTCTTTCGTGCGTAACGGCGATTTATGAAAAAAAACGATAAAATTGCTGTTTTAAACTTGCAAAAACATAGAAAAACGCTGTTTTGAACTATTCAAACTGACAAATTCATGTTTCTTTCTTGCGAAACGGCGATTTATAAGAAATGACGATAAAATTGCTGTTTTAAACATGCAAAAACATAGAAAAACGCTGTTTTCAACTATTCATCATCATCATCATCAACTATTCAAACTGATAAATTCACGTTTATGTAAACTAAATCGTTTTCTTTGTATTCAATTTTTTTGGTGTGCTTATCGTAATGTTTTTTGTTTGCATTATGTGCTCTGTTAGCATTTTGTATTGCTACAGATCTATTAAGTTTTAGATTTTCAATTGTATTTTTGTTTAATTCCCTTGGAATAATTGAGTTATCCATTCCTGTTAATAAATAATTAGGGGAGAAACCCGTTGAGCTGTGTATGGTGTTATTATATTCATGAATACACTGTTCAGCGATCACTGACCAGGGTTTATTTTTGTTTTCATATATCTTGCAACGTATTCTATTTACTAACGTTTGGTTGGTTCGCTCATTTTGTCCGTTGGAAAATGCGCAGTCAACTGCTGTGAAAATCAGTTTTATATCTTTGTTTTTCAAATAATTTTTGAATTCCGTGGAATTAATTCCCGGATATTGATCGGATAAAATCGTCTTAATGTTGCCTTTATTCTCAATCGATTTTACCAGGTTTATGAAATCTCTCGCTACCTGCGTTTTTGATGTGTAGATAAACGCGTACCGAGTTAATTGGTCTACCATTAGATGCAAGTACTTTTTTGGGGATCTGCTTCCTGTGAAGCCTCCTATTGTATCTAGCGCTATTATTTCTAATGGTTCTGATGCTGGGCCTAACTGCGATAGCGGAGCTTTAAAGTTACCGAATCTTGTTTTGTTCTTTAAACATGTTTCGCAAGTTCTGCAAATTGTTTTTATATGCTTGTACATATTTTTGAAATAAAATGTTGGTGTAATCGTTAGTGTCATTTGCTTAACACCGATGTGACCTTGCGAATCATGTATCTTTCTGAGTAATGAGATACCATAGTCCTCCGTTAACCATATTTTTTCTTTCTTATTTAAAGTTTTGTATATAATTTTATCTTTTGTTTTGCAGTATTTATCACACGTTAATTCTTTCTGATTATCTAAAATATTTTGTAATGTTAAAAAATTTACTATTTTTATTTTCGAATCATAATTATCATTTTTTTCAGAAAGGACTGGATTTCTTGAAAGACAATCAGCCTCTGAATTGTTTTTACCTGGATTATAATGAATTTCAAATTCGAACTGTGAAATGTAATTTAGAATGTGGAGTAGTTCTGTATCTTTGCAATTCTTTATATTGAAGTTTTGCAATGGTTCATGATCAGTAAATATTATGAATTTTTGGCCTATTAAATAATATTGCCAATATAATATGGCTTCTTTTATTGCTAGACATTCAATATATATTGCTCTTTTTGTTTTCTGAGACTCAGTGAGTTTCGCGAAAAATAAAATACCGGTTTAATAGAATTATCTTCTTGAGGTTGTTTTAAAATTGCACCGACTCCTTCTAGGCTAGCGTCTGTGTGAATATATATTGGTTTAGTAGGATTGAATATTGCTAAAATTGGTGTTGTACAGAGGTAATTTTTTATTGTGTTAAAACTGTCTTTACATTTATTTGACCATATGAATTGAACATTTTTTCTTAAAAGATTATGTAAGGGTTCTAATGTAATCGCGGATCTGGGAATATACTTTAAATAAAAATTAACTTTACCTAAAAATTGTCTGACATGTTTTTTTGTTTTTGGTGTGGGGAAATTCTGTATAGCTATTAAATTATCATTTATCGGTTTTATACTATTGTTTGATATTGTATGTCCTAAATAAGTTACTTCTTTTTGTGCAAAACTACATTTATTTGTATTTAACTTTAAACCTTGTTCTTGTAAAACCTGTAATGTTTTTTGAATGTGTTTTAAATGATCAGAATAATTGTTTGAAAAAATTAGGATATCATCTATATAATTTATAGCAAAGGAATCTAAATCGTTATTTCTAATTATACTTGAAAGAATTCGTTGAAATATAGCCGGAGCTGATTTCAAGCCGAAAGGTAAACATGCCCATTGCCAGTGACCATGGTGTGTCACGAAAGCGGTTTTGTATTTATCTTTAGTTCGTAACGGAATAGACCAGAAGGCTGAATTGATGTCTAATTTCGAAAAGTAAACACACTTTCCTACACGAAGAACAAGATCATCAATTCGAGGGAATGGTTGTCCTTCGGGAACAATTATTTTATTAAGTTCGCGGTAATCAATGCATAATCGCGATTTTCTTTTCTCATCTTTCTTATAAACTAACGTAACCGGGGAGGCATATGGGCTATATGATTCTTCAATTAGTCCTGCTTGCAATAAGTTTTTTATTTGAGATTCTATTTCTAATTTGTCCGGAATGGAACATTTATATGGTTTTCTTGATATATATTTATTTTCGGTTAATCGTATCGTTGCTTCGAAGTTCTTTATCGTACCAATATCAAATTTTCCTTTAGCAAATACCGAATCATATTTCTCTAATAAATTATTGAGGTTATTTCCAGAAGTTTTATTCCAACTCTGAGTATTTTTTAAATTTTCATTATCAAGAGCTGAAAACAAGCTCTGATTACATTTAAAATTTTCAATTTCAAGAGTTGGAATCAAACTCTGAGTGATTTTTAAATTTTCGTTTTGGCATAATCGAAACGATTTAATACAATCTAGTCCGATTAACAAATCTTCCTCAAACAAATCATTTTTTATAATCGAAAACGAAAATTCCTTTTGTATATTAAATATTTTTAAAGTAACCGTTACTTCTCCATTCGTGTCTGTGAGACCATTCATTGTTTTGATTGTTTGGATCCCGCTTATGTTGCTCGTTAATCTCATTTTTTCAAAAATTTTGTAATTAATTAATGACACGTTGGCCCCAGAGTCATATAGAGCAATAGCATTTTCATTATTAATTAGAACATTTAATTTTATAAGCGGGATCATATTTAGTTTTTTGACTCTGCTGATTTTATAGTAAATGGTTTTATATTATTCCTACATACATTTTCCGGATGAAATCTATTTCCGTAGCCCGCTTTCTCACAAACGCGACACGGTGTGAAGTTTCGTTTGTATTTATTTACTTCTGACTCGGGTTTACTCGCATTCGTATGATTATTTGATGTCGGATCGAGTTGTCGCAAGTTAGTCATCAGGTTTTCGATTGTAATTAAATCTTTTTTATTCAAACGCGATCTAATAAATTTCGGTAAAGCGAGTACGATGAAATTGATTTGAGAATTTATACTGAGATCTGGATCGGCATCAATAAGAAGATTTCTTTTCTTCAAAGCAAAATCTAAAAACGGACCATTTAGCCAACGGAAAGAATAAGCGTATTCAATTTCATGCCATGATTTCTCACCGAATGTATCCAGAAAAGACTTTTCCCAATAATTCCAGGGTTTATTTAAGGCACATGTTTTGTATATAGTTGAGAACCAATCTAAGGCAGGTCCCTCCAAGTATAATTTTAAAGCTTCGGGAAATTGTTTTTCATTTATATTCAATCTTTGACATTCAAGAATAAATAAATTTAACCACGATTTTGCGTTTTGATTTTTATTTGAAAATTTTTCTAATATTATATTATTTGAGATAGATCGGATAGGATTTTCACCAGTAGGTAAAGGATTGCTGGTCGTGGGTTGGGAGGAGAAGTCCGCTACCTCTAAATAATAACCGTCAAAAACGACATTACCTTCCCCATCCAAATATAACCCCTGCAGTTCCTTATTCAATGAAATGGTGATATTTCTCGTCTTTCCTCTCGTATTCAGGCTCTTCACTGCTCCTTTGACTATGGGCAGCTTCGCCAATTCCGTGTGCACAGCGATTGATTGGCTTTCTTCTGGGAAAGAAAAAATTTCCTCTTGTCCCAAGATTTGAATGGTTTTAACGTTTATCACAGTCG
>CAWWDY010000659.1:0-174183 GCA_963942605.1 Poecilus cupreus | reverse complement strand
TTGCAAAAACATAGAAAAAACGCTGTTTTCAACTATTCAAACTGATAAATTCATGTTTCTTTCGTGCGAAACGGCGATTTAAGAATTGACAATAAAATTGCTGTTTTAAACTTGCAAAAACATAGAAAAACGCTGTTTTGAACTATTCAAACTGACAAATTCATGTTTCTTTAGTGTGAAACCGCGATTTATGAGAAATGACAATAAAATTGCTGTTTTAAACTTGCAAAAACATAGAAAAACGCTGTTTTGAACTATTCAAACTGACAAATTCATGTTTCTTTTGTGTGAAACGGCGATTTATGAGAAATGACGATAAAATTGCTGTTTTAAACTTGCAAAAACATAGAAAAACGCTGTTTTCAACTATACAAACTGATAAATTCATGTTTCTTTCGTGTGAAACGGCGATTTATGAGAAATGACGATAAAATTGCTGTTTTAAACTCGCAAAAACATAGAAAAACGCTGTTTTGAACTATTCAAACTGATAAATTCAGGTTTCTTTCGTTCGAAACGGTGGATTTTTGTGAAATCACGATAAAACTGCTGTTTTAAACATGCAAAAACATAGAAAAACGCTGTTTTGAACTATTCAAACTGACAAATTCATGTTTCTTTCGTGTGAAACGTCGATTTATGAGAAATGACGATAAAATTGCTGTTTGAAACTTGCAAAAACATAGAAAAACGCTGTTTTCAACTATTCAAACTGATAAATTCATGTTTCTTCCGTGTGAAACGGCGATTTATGAGAAATGACGATAAAATTGCTGTTTTAAACTTGCAAAAACATAGAAAAACGCTGTTTTTAACTATTCAAACTGATAAATTCAGGTTTCTTTCGTTCTAAACGGTGGATTTTTGTGAAATCACGATAAAAATGCTATTTTAAACTTGCAAAAACATATAAAAAAGCTGTTTTGAACTATTCAAACTGACAAATTCATGTTTCTTTCGTGTGAAACGGCGATTTATGAGAAATGACGATAAAATTGCTGTTTTAAACTTGCAAAAACATAGAAAAACGCTGTTTTCAACTACACAAACTGATAAATTCATGTTTCTTTCGTGTGAAACGGCGATTTATGAGAAATGACGATAAAACTGCTGTTTTAAACTCGCAAAACATAGAAAAACGCTGTTTTGAACTATTCAAACTGATAAATTCAGGTTTCTTTCGTTCGAAACGGTGGATTTTTGTGAAATCACGATAAAACTGCTGTTTTAAACATGCAAAAACATAGAAAAACGCTGTTTTGAACTATTCAAACTGACAAATTCATGTTTCTTTCGTGTCAAACGTCGATTTATGAGAAATGACGATAAAATTGCTGTTTGAAACCTGCAAAAACATAGAAAAACGCTGTTTTCAACTATTCAAACTGATAAATTCATGTTTCTTTCATGTGAAACGGCGATTTATGAGAAATGACGATAAAATTGCTGTTTTAAACTTGCAAAAACATAGAAAAACGCTGTTTTGAACTATTCAAACTGACAAATTCATGTTTCTTTCGTGCGAAACGGCGATTTATGAGAAATGACGATAAAATTGCTGTTTTAAACTTGCAAAAACATGGAAAAACGCTGTTTTTAACTATTTAAACTGATAAATTCAGGTTTCTTTCGTGCGAAACGGCGATTTATGAGAAATGACGATAAAATTGCTGTTTTAAACTTGCAAAAACATAGAAAAACGCTGTTTTGAACTATTCAAACTGCCAAATTAATGTTTCTTACGTGCGAAACGGCGATTTATGAGAAATGACGATAATATTGCTGTTTTAAACTTGCAAAAACATAGAAAAACGCTGTTTTCAACTATTCAAAACTGATAAATTCATGTTTTTTTCGTGCGAAACGGCGAATTATGAGAAATGACGATAAAATTGCTGTTTTAAACTTGCAAAAACATAGAAAAACGCTGTTTTGAACTATTCAAACTAACAAATTCATGTTTCTTTCGTGTGAAACGGCGATTTATGAGAAATGACGATAAAATTGCTGTTTTCAACTTGCAAAAACATAGAAAAACGCTGTTTTCAACTATTAAACCTGATAAATTCATGTTTCTTACGTTCGAAACGGTGGATTTTTGTGCTATCACGATAAAATTGCTGTTTTAAACTTGCAAAAACATTGAAAAACGCTGTTTTCAACTATTCAAACTGACAATTTCATGTTTCTTCCGTGCGAAACGGCGATTTATGAGAAATGACGATAAAATTGCTGTTTTAAAATTGCAAAAACATAGAAAAACGCTGTTTTCAACTATTCAAACTGACAAATTCATGTTTCTTTCGTGTGAAACGGCGATTTATGAGAAATGACGATAAAATTGCTGTTTTAAACTTGCAAAAACATAGAAAAACGCTGTTTTGAACTATTCAAACTGACAAATTCATGTTTATTTCGTGCGAAACGGCGATTTATGAGAAATGACGATAAAATTGCTGTTTTAAAATAGCAAAAACATAGAAAAACGCTGTTTTCAACTATTCAAACTGATAAATTCATGTTTCTTTCGTGCGAAACGGCGATTTATGAGAAATGACGATAAAATTGCTGTTTTAAACTTGCAAAAACATAGAAAAACGCTGTTTTGAACTATTCAAACTGACAAATTCATATTTCTTTCATGTGAAACGGCGATTTATGAGAAATGACGATAAAATTGCTGTTTTAAACTTGCAAAAACATACAAAAACGCTGTTTTGAACTATTCAAACTGACAAATTCATGTTTCTTTCGTGCGAAACGGCGATTTATGAGAAATGACGATTAAATTGCTGTTTTAAACTTGCAAAAACATAGAAAAACGCTGTTTTGAACTATTCAAACTGGCAAATTCATGTTTCTTTCGTGCGAAACGGCGATTTATGAGAAATGACGATAAAATTGCAGTTTTATACTTGCAAAAACATGGAAAAACGCTGTTTTGAACTATTCAAACTGACAAATTCATGTTTCTTTCGTGTGAAACGGCGATTTATGAGAAATGACGATAAAATTGCTGTTTGAAACCTGCAAAAACATAGAAAAACGCTGTTTTCAACTATTCAAACTGATAAATTCATGTTTCTTTCATGTAAAACGGCGATTTATGAGAAATGACGATAAAATTTCTGTTTTAAACTTGCAAAAACATAGAAAAACGCTGTTTTGAACTATTCAAACTGACAAATTCATGTTTCTTTCGTGCGAAACGGCGATTTATGAGAAATGACGATAAAATTGCTGTTTTAAACTTGCAAAAACATAGAAAAACGCTGTTTTCAACTATTCAAACTGATAAATTCATGTTTCTTTCGTGTGAAACGGCGATTTATGAGAAATGACGATAAAATTGCTGTTTTAAACTTGCAAAAACATAGAAAAACGCTGTTTTTAACTATTCAAACTGATAAATTCAGGTTTCTTTCGTTCGAAACGGTGGATTTTTGTGAAATCACGATAAAACTGCTGTTTTAAACATGCAAAAACATAGAAAAACGCTGTTTTGAACTATTCAAACTGACAAATTCATGTTTCTTTCGTGCGAAACGGCGATTTATGAGAAATGACGTTAAAATTGCCGTTTTAAACTTGCAAAAACATAGAAAAACGCTGTTTTCAACTATTCAAACTGATAAATTCATGTTTCTTTCGTGCGAAACGGCGATTTATGAGAAATGACGATAAAATTGCTGTTTTAATCTTGCAAAAACATGGAAAAACGCAGTTTTTAACTATTCAAACTGATAAATTCAGGTTTCTTTCGTGCGAAACGGCGATTTATGAGAAATGACGATAAAATTGCTGTTTTAAACTTGCAAAAACATAGAAAAACGCTGTTTTGAACTATTCAAACTGCCAAATTAATGTTTCTTACGTGCGAAACGGCGATTTATGAGAAATGACGATAATATTGCTGTTTTAAACTTGCAAAAACATAAAAAAACCCTGTTTTCAACTATTCAAACTGATAAATTCATGTTTTTTTCGTGCGAAACGGCGAATTATGAGAAATGACGATAAAATTGCTGTTTTAAACTTGCAAAAACATAGAAAAACGCTGTTTTGAACTATTCAAACTGACAAATTCATGTTTCTTTCGTGTGAAACGGCGATTTATGAGAAATGACGATAAAATTGCTGTTTTCAACTTGCAAAAACATAGAAAAACGCTGTTTTGAACTATTCAAACTGACAAATTCATGTTTCTTTAGTGCGAAACGGCGATTTATGAGAAATGACGATAAAATTGCTGTTTTAAACTTGCAAAAACATAGAAAAACGCTGTTTTCAACTATTAAACCTGATAAATTCATGTTTCTTACGTTCGAAACGGTGGATTTTTGTGCAATCACGATAAAATTGCTGTTTTAAACTTGCAAAAACATTAAAAAACGCTGTTTTCAACTATTCAAACTGACAATTTCATGTTTCTTCCGTGCGAAACGGCGATTTATGAGAAATGACGATAAAATTGCTGTTTTAAACTTGCAAAAACATAGAAAAACGCTGTTTTGAACTATTCAAACTGACAAATTCATGTTTCTTTCGTGCGAAACGGCGATTTATGAGAAATGACGATTAAATTGCTGTTTTAAACTTGCAAAAACATAGAAAAACGCTGTTTTGAACTATTCAAACTGACAAATTCATGTTTCTTTCGTGCGAAACGGCGATTTATGAGAAATGACGATTAAATTGCTGTTTTAAACTTGCAAAAACATAGAAAAACGCTGTTTTGAACTATTCAAACTGACAAATTCATGTTTCTTTCGTGCGAAACGGCGATTTATGAGAAATGCCGTTAAAATTGCTGTTTTAAACTTGCAAAAACATAGAAAAACGCTGTTTTCAACTATTCAAACTGATAAATTCATGTTTCTTTCGTGCGAAACGGCGATTTATGAGAAATGACGATAAAATTGCTGTTTTAAACTTGCAAAAACATAGAAAAACGCTGTTTTCAACTATTCAAACTGACAATTTCATGTTTCTTCCGTGCGAAACGGCGATTTATGAGAAATGACGATAAAATTGCTGTTTTAAACTTGCAAAAACATAGAAAAACGCTGTTTTGAACTATTCAAACTAACAAATTCATGTTTCTTTCGTGCGAAACGGCGATTTATGAGAAATGCCGTTAAAATTGCTGTTTTAAACTTGCAAAAACATAGAAAAACGCTGTTTTCAACTATTCAAACTGATAAATTCATGTTTCTTACGTTCGAAACGGTGGATTTTTGTGAAATCACGATAAAATTGCTGTTTTAAACTTGCAAAAACAATGAAAAACGCTGTTTTCAACTATTCAAACTGACAATTTCATGTTTCTTCCGTGCGAAACGGCGATTTATGAGAAATGACGATAAAATTGCTGTTTTAAACTTGCAAAAACATAGAAAAACGCTGTTTTGAACTATTCAAACTTACAAATTCATGTTTCTTTCATGCGAAACGGTGATTTATGAGAAATGACGATAAAATTGCTGTTTTTAACTTGCAAAAACATAGAAAAACGCTGTTTTCAACTATTCAAACTGATAAATTCTTGTTTCTTAAGTTCGAAACGTTGGATTTTTGTGAAATCACGATAAAATTGCTGTTTTAAACTTACAAAAACATTGAAAAACGCTGTTTTCAACTATTCAAACTGACAAATTCATGTTTCTTCCGTGAGAAACGGCGATTTATGAGAAATGACGATAAAATTGCTGTTTTAAACTTGCAAAAACATAGAAAAACGCTGTTTTGAACTATTCAAACTGACAAATTCATGTTTCTTTCGTGTGAAACGGCAATTTATGAGAAGTGGCGATAAAATTGCTGTTTTAAACTTGCAAAAACATAGAAAAACGCTGTTTTGAACTATTCAAACTTACAAATTCATGTTTCTTTCGTGCGAAACGGCGATTTTTGAGAAATGACGATAAAATTGCTGTTTTAAACTTGCAAAAACATAGAAAAACGCTGTTTTGAACTATTCAAACTGACAAATTCATGTTTCTTTCGTGCGAAACGGCGATTTATGAGAAATGACGATAAAATTGCTGTTTTAAACTTGCAAAAACATAGAAAAACGCTGTTTTTAACTATTCAAACTGTTAAATTCAGGTTTCTTTCGTGCGAAACGGCGATTTATGAGAAATGACGATAAAATTGCTGTTTTAAACTTGCAAAAACATAGAAAAACGCTGTTTTGAACTATTCAAACTAACAAATTTATGTTTCTTTCGTGCGAAACGGCGATTTATGAGAAATGACGATAAAATTGCTGTTTTAAACTTGCAAAAACATGGAAAAACGCTGTTTTGAACTATTCAAACTGACAAATTCATGTTTCTTTCGTGTGAAACGGCGATTTCTGAGAAATGTCGATAAAATTGCTGTTTAAAACTTGCAAAAACATAGAAAAACGCTGATTTTAACTATTCAAACTGATAAATTCAGGTTTCTTTCGTGCAAAACTGCGATTTATGAGAAATGACGATAAAATTGCTGTTTTAAACTTGCAAAAACATAGAAAAACGCTGTTTTCAACTATTAAAACTGATAAATTCATGTTTCTCACGTTCGAAACGGTGGATTTTTGTGAAATCACGATAAAATTGCTGTGTTAAACTTGCAAAAACATAGAAAAACGCTGTTTTCAACTATTCAAACTGACAAATTCATGTTTCTTCCGTGCGAAACGGCTATTTATGAGAAATGACGATAAAATTGCTGTTTTAAACTTGCAAAAACATAGAAAAACGTTATTTTCAACTACTCAAACTGATAAATTCATGTTTCCTTCGTGCGTAACTGCGATTTATGAAAAATAACGATAAAATTTCTGTTTTAAACTTGCAAAAACATAGAAAAACGCTGTTTTCAACTATTCAAACTGATAAATTCATGTTTCTTTCGTGCGAAACGGCGATTTAAGAATTGACAATAAAATTCCTGTTTTAAACTTGCAAAAACATAGAAAAACGCTGTTTTGAACTATTCAAACTGACAAATTCATGTTTCTTTAGTGTGAAACCGCGATTTATGAGAAATGACAATAAAATTGCTGTTTTAAACTTGCAAAAACATAGAAAAACGCTGTTTTGAACTATTCAAACTGACAAATTCATGTTTCTTTCGTGTGAAACGTCGATTTATGAGAAATGACGATAAAATTGCTGTTTGAAACTTGCAAAAACATAGAAAAACGCTGTTTTCAACTATTCAAACTGATAAATTCATGTTTCTTCCGTGTGAAACGGCGATTTATGAGAAATGACGATAAAATTGCTGTTTTAAACTTGCAAAAACATAGAAAAACGCTGTTTTTAACTATTCAAACTGATAAATTCAGGTTTCTTTCGTTCTAAACGGTGGATTTTTGTGAAATCACGATAAAAATGCTATTTTAAACTTGCAAAAACATATAAAAAAGCTGTTTTGAACTATTCAAACTGACAAATTCATGTTTCTTTCGTGTGAAACGGCGATTTATGAGAAATGACGATAAAATTGCTGTTTTAAACTTGCAAAAACATAGAAAAACGCTGTTTTCAACTACACAAACTGATAAATTCATGTTTCTTTCGTGTGAAACGGCGATTTATGAGAAATGACGATAAAACTGCTGTTTTAAACTCGCAAAAACATAGAAAAACGCTGTTTTGAACTATTCAAACTGATAAATTCAGGTTTCTTTCGTTCGAAACGGTGGATTTTTGTGAAATCACGATAAAACTGCTGTTTTAAACATGCAAAAACATAGAAAAACGCTGTTTTGAACTATTCAAACTGACAAATTCATGTTTCTTTCGTGTCAAACGTCGATTTATGAGAAATGACGATAAAATTGCTGTTTGAAACCTGCAAAAACATAGAAAAACGCTGTTTTCAACTATTCAAACTGATAAATTCATGTTTCTTTCATGTGAAACGGCGATTTATGAGAAATGACGATAAAATTGCTGTTTTAAACTTGCAAAAACATAGAAAAACGCTGTTTTGAACTATTCAAACTGACAAATTCATGTTTCTTTCGTGCGAAACGGCGATTTATGAGAAATGACGATAAAATTGCTGTTTTAAACTTGCAAAAACATGGAAAAACGCTGTTTTTAACTATTCAAACTGATAAATTCAGGTTTCTTTCGTGCGAAACGGCGATTTATGAGAAATGACGATAAAATTGCTGTTTTAAACTTGCAAAAACATAGAAAAACGCTGTTTTGAACTATTCAAACTGCCAAATTAATGTTTCTTACGTGCGAAACGGCGATTTATGAGAAATGACGATAATATTGCTGTTTTAAACTTGCAAAAACATAGAAAAACGCTGTTTTCAACTATTCAAACTGATAAATTCATGTTTTTTTCGTGCGAAACGGCGAATTATGAGAAATGACGATAAAATTGCTGTTTTAAACTTGCAAAAACATAGAAAAACGCTGTTTTGAACTATTCAAACTAACAAATTAATGTTTCTTTCGTGTGAAACGGCGATTTATGAGAAATGACGATAAAATTGCTGTTTTCAACTTGCAAAAACATAGAAAAACGCTGTTTTCAACTATTAAACCTGATAAATTCATGTTTCTTACGTTCGAAACGGTGGATTTTTGTGCAATCACGATAAAATTGCTGTTTTAAACTTGCAAAAACATTGAAAAACGCTGTTTTCAACTATTCAAACTGACAATTTCATGTTTCTTCCGTGCGAAACGGCGATTTATGAGAAATGACGATAAAATTGCTGTTTTAAAATTGCAAAAACATAGAAAAACGCTGTTTTCAACTATTCAAACTGACAAATTCATGTTTCTTTCGTGTGAAACGGCGATTTATGAGAAATGACGATAAAATTGCTGTTTTAAACTTGCAAAAACATAGAAAAACGCTGTTTTGAACTATTCAAACTGACAAATTCATGTTTATTTCGTGCGAAACGGCGATTTATGAGAAATGACGATAAAATTGCTGTTTTAAAATAGCAAAAACATAGAAAAACGCTGTTTTCAACTATTCAAACTGATAAATTCATGTTTCTTTCGTGCGAAACGGCGATTTATGAGAAATGACGATAAAATTGCTGTTTTAAACTTGCAAAAACATAGAAAAACGCTGTTTTGAACTATTCAAACTGACAAATTCATATTTCTTTCATGTGAAACGGCGATTTATGAGAAATGACGATAAAATTGCTGTTTTAAACTTGCAAAAACATACAAAAACGCTGTTTTGAACTATTCAAACTGACAAATTCATGTTTCTTTCGTGCGAAACGGCGATTTATGAGAAATGACGATTAAATTGCTGTTTTAAACTTGCAAAAACATAGAAAAACGCTGTTTTGAACTATTCAAACTGACAAATTCATGTTTCTTTCGTGCGAAACGGCGATTTATGAGAAATGCCGTTAAAATTGCTGTTTTAAACTTGCAAAAACATAAAAAAAACGCTGTTTTCAACTATTCAAACTGATAAATTCATGTTTCTTTCGTGCGAAACGGCGATTTATGAGAAATGACGATAAAATTGCTGTTTTAAACTTGCAAAAACATAGAAAAACGCTGTTTTCAACTATTCAAACTGACAATTTCATGTTTCTTCCGTGCGAAACGGCGATTTATGAGAAATGACGATAAAATTGCTGTTTTAAAGTTGCAAAAACATAGAAAAACGCTGTTTTGAACTATTCAAACTGACAAATTCATGTTTCTTTTGTGCGAAACGGCGATTTATGAGAAATGCCGTTAAAATTGCTGTTTTAAACTTGCAAAAACATAGAAAAACGCTGTTTTCAACTATTCAAACTGATAAATTCATGTTTCTTACGTTCGAAACGGTGGATTTTTGTGAAATCACGATAAAATTGCTGTTTTAAACTTGCAAAAACATTGAAAAACGCTGTTTTCAACTTTTCAAACTGACAATTTCATGTTTCTTCCGTGCGAAACGGCGATTTATGAGAAATGACGATAAAATTGCTGTTTTAAACTTGCAAAAACATAGAAAAACGCTGTTTTGAACTATTCAAACTTACAAATTCATGTTTCTTTCGTGCGAAACGGCGATTTATGAGAAATGACGATAAAATTGCTGTTTTTAACTTGCAAAAACATAGAAAAACGCTGTTTTCAACTATTCAAACTGATAAATTCATGTTTCTTAAATTCGAAACGTTGGATTTTTGTGAAATCACGATAAAATTGCTGTTTTAAACTTACAAAAACATTGAAAAACGCTGTTTTCAACTATTCAAACTGACAAATTCATGTTTCTTCCGTGCGAAACGGCGATTTATGAGAAATGACGATAAAATTGCTGTTTTAAACTTGCAAAAACATAGAAAAACGCTGTTTTGAACTATTCAAACTGACAAATTCATGTTTCTTTCGTGTGAAACGGCAATTTATGAGAAGTGACGATAAAATTGCTGTTTTAAACTTGCAAAAACATAGAAAAACGCTGTTTTGAACTATTCAAACTTACAAATTCATGTTTCTTTCGTGCGAAACGGCGATTTTTGAGAAATGACGATAAAATTGCTGTTTTAAACTTGCAAAAACATAGAAAAACGCTGTTTTGAACTATTCAAACTGACAAATTCATGTTTATTTCGTGCGAAACGGCGATTTATGAGAAATGACGATAAAATTGCTGTTTTAAACTTGCAAAAACATAGAAAAACGCTGTTTTCAACTATCAAACCTGATAAATTCATGTTTCTTACGTTCGAAACGGTGGATTTTTGTGCAATCATTATAAAATTGCTGTTTTAAACTTGCAAAAACATTGAAAAACGCTGTTTTCAACTATTCAAACTGACAATTTCATGTTTCTTCCGTGCGAAACGGCGATTTATGAGAAATGACGATAAAATTGCTGTTTTAAAATTGCAAAAACATAGAAAAACGCTGTTTTCAACTATTCAAACTGACAAATTCATGTTTCTTTCGTGTGAAACGGCGATTTATGAGAAATGACGATAAAATTGCTGTTTTAAACTTGCAAAAACATAGAAAAACGCTGTTTTGAACTATTCAAACTGACAAATTCATGTTTATTTCGTGCGAAACGGCGATTTATGAGAAATGACGATAAAATTGCTGTTTTAAAATAGCAAAAACATAGAAGAACGCTGTTTTCAACTATTCAAACTGATAAATTCATGTTTCTTTCGTGCGAAACGGCGATTTATGAGAAATGACGATAAAATTGCTGTTTTAAACTTGCAAAAACATAGAAAAACGCTGTTTTGAACTATTCAAACTGACAAATTCATATTTCTTTCATGTGAAACGGCGATTTATGAGAAATGACGATAAAATTGCTGTTTTAAACTTGCAAAAACATACAAAAACGCTGTTTTGAACTATTCAAACTGACAAATTCATGTTTCTTTCGTGCGAAACGGCGATTTATGAGAAATGACGATTAAATTGCTGTTTTAAACTTGCAAAAACATAGAAAAACGCTGTTTTGAACTATTCAAACTGACAAATTCATGTTTCTTTCGTGCGAAACGGCGATTTATGAGAAATGCCGTTAAAATTGCTGTTTTAAACTTGCAAAAACATAAAAAAAAACGCTGTTTTCAACTATTCAAACTGATAAATTCATGTTTCTTTCGTGCGAAACGGCGATTTATGAGAAATGACGATAAAATTGCTGTTTTAAACTTGCAAAAACATAGAAAAACGCTGTTTTCAACTATTCAAACTGACAATTTCATGTTTCTTCCGTGCGAAACGGCGATTTATGAGAAATGACGATAAAATTGCTGTTTTAAAGTTGCAAAAACATAGAAAAACGCTGTTTTGAACTATTCAAACTGACAAATTCATGTTTCTTTCGTGCGAAACGGCGATTTATGAGAAATGCCGTTAAAATTGCTGTTTTAAACTTGCAAAAACATAGAAAAACGCTGTTTTCAACTATTCAAACTGATAAATTCATGTTTCTTACGTTCGAAACGGTGGATTTTTGTGAAATCACGATAAAATTGCTGTTTTAAACTTGCAAAAACATTGAAAAACGCTGTTTTCAACTATTCAAACTGACAATTTCATGTTTCTTCCGTGCGAAACGGCGATTTATGAGAAATGACGATAAAATTGCTGTTTTAAACTTGCAAAAACATAGAAAAACGCTGTTTTGAACTATTCAAACTTACAAATTCATGTTTCTTTCGTGCGAAACGGCGATTTATGAGAAATGACGATAAAATTGCTGTTTTTAACTTGCAAAAACATAGAAAAACGCTGTTTTCAACTATTCAAACTGATAAATTCATGTTTCTTAAATTCGAAACGTTGGATTTTTGTGAAATCACGATAAAATTGCTGTTTTAAACTTACAAAAACATTGAAAAACGCTGTTTTCAACTATTCAAACTGACAAATTCATGTTTCTTCCGTGCGAAACGGCGATTTATGAGAAATGACGATAAAATTGCTGTTTTAAACTTGCAAAAACATGGAAAAACGCTGTTTTGAACTATTCAAACTGACAAATTCATATTTCTTTCATGTGAAACGGCGATTTATGAGAAATGACGATAAAATTGCTGTTTTAAACTTGCAAAAACATACAAAAACGCTGTTTTGAACTATTCAAACTGACAAATTCATGTTTCTTTCGTGCGAAACGGCGATTTATGAGAAATGACGATTAAATTGCTGTTTTAAACTTGCAAAAACATAGAAAAACGCTGTTTTGAACTATTCAAACTGACAAATTCATGTTTCTTTCGTGCGAAACGGCGATTTATGAGAAATGCCGTTAAAATTGCTGTTTTAAACTTGCAAAAACATAAAAAAAACGCTGTTTTCAACTATTCAAACTGATAAATTTATGTTTCTTTCGTGCGAAACGGCGATTTATGAGAAATGACGATAAAATTGCTGTTTTAAACTTGCAAAAACATAGAAAAACGCTGTTTTCAACTATTCAAACTGACAATTTCATGTTTCTTCCGTGCGAAACGGCGATTTATGAGAAATGACGATAAAATTGCTGTTTTAAAGTTGCAAAAACATAGAAAAACGCTGTTTTGAACTATTCAAACTGACAAATTCATGTTTCTTTCGTGCGAAACGGCGATTTATGAGAAATGCCGTTAAAATTGCTGTTTTAAACTTGCAAAAACATAGAAAAACGCTGTTTTCAACTATTCAAACTGATAAATTCATGTTTCTTACGTTCGAAACGGTGGATTTTTGTGAAATCACGATAAAATTGCTGTTTTAAACTTGCAAAAACATTGAAAAACGCTGTTTTCAACTATTCAAACTGACAATTTCATGTTTCTTCCGTGCGAAACGGCGATTTATGAGAAATGACGATAAAATTGCTGTTTTAAACTTGCAAAAACATAGAAAAACGCTGTTTTGAACTATTCAAACTTACAAATTCATGTTTCTTTCGTGCGAAACGGCGATTTATGAGAAATGACGATAAAATTGCTGTTTTTAACTTGCAAAAACATAGAAAAACGCTGTTTTCAACTATTCAAACTGATAAATTCATGTTTCTTAAATTCGAAACGTTGGATTTTTGTGAAATCACGATAAAATTGCTGTTTTAAACTTACAAAAACATTGAAAAACGCTGTTTTCAACTATTCAAACTGACAAATTCATGTTTCTTCCGTGCGAAACGGCGATTTATGAGAAATGACGATAAAATTGCTGTTTTAAACTTGCAAAAACATAGAAAAACGCTGTTTTGAACTATTCAAACTGACAAATTCATGTTTCTTTCGTGTGAAACGGCAATTTATGAGAAGTGACGATAAAATTGCTGTTTTAAACTTGCAAAAACATAGAAAAACGCTGTTTTGAACTATTCAAACTTACAAATTCATGTTTCTTTCGTGCGGAACGGCGATTTTTGAGAAATGACGATAAAATTGCTGTTTTAAACTTGCAAAAACATAGAAAAACGCTGTTTTGAACTATTCAAACTGACAAATTCATGTTTCTTTCGTGCGAAACGGCGATTTATGAGAAATGACGATAAAATTGCTGTTTTAAACTTGCAAAAACATAGAAAAACGCTGTTTTTAACTATTCAAACTGTTAAATTCAGGTTTCTTTCGTGCGAAACGGCGATTTATGAGAAATGACGATTGTTGTATATAAATAAAATATTAATTTAGATATAGTTGGGAACACTGTTTTGTAAAATCATAATTGGAATTAACTTGTATGCTCGACAGAGCCAGCATCACGGTCAACGAGTGAGGTTTAAAATAAATGTCTTGTGTGAGTGAATTTAAATATATTTATTTATATATCCTGTATTCATCTTATCCTAAACAAAATATAACATGGCGCAGTCGTTTCGTAAATATGAAATATAAATAAACAATTATTAATAAATAAACGAAACAAATTAAATTCTAAAAATAAAATATAAATACAATTGATTATAAGTTCGTCACGTGCTACAGGAAGATAACGTTACTTAAAAAATTTAAAAATGGCTAATAATTTAAAACCTCCATCGCATTTAAAATTAAATGGAAATTTAAGTGAAAATTGGTGCAAATTCAAACAAAACTTTGAAAATTTCATGACGGCATCAGATCTAGATGATGAATCAGATAAACGCAAAATAGCAATATTAATGAATGTAATTGGTGAAGAATCCATTGAGCTGCATAATACATTCACATATGTAAAAGCGGGAGATGAAAAAATATTTATTAAAGTATTGGAAGCGTTCGAGAATTATTGCAACCCGAAGAAGAATATTTTACACTCAAGGTTTCTGTTTTACAAAAGGAAACAACAAAATGGTGAAAGTTTTGACTCGTTCCTGACCGAAGTTAAAACATTAATTAAAGATTGTGAATTTCAAAATTCAGATGAACTACTAAGAGATAAAATCGTATTGTTCTCAAATGATCAAGAAACACAAGACAAAATAATTAAAATAGGAAATTTAACTTTACAAGAAGCCGTGAACCAATTTCGAGTAGCTGAAATTACCAGGAAGCAAATGAAAACAATACATTCTGGAGGAGAAGAATCTAGGCAGTACGTTGATGCAGCAACATGCAGTAATCCAAGTCTCAGGAAGCAGCATCAAATGGGAAGTAGCGTTCCTTACTCAAAAGGCAATTACAGTTATAATAATAATAATTTTAGTTTCAGAAAGATGAATCAAACCAGAGACAACAATGTAAAGGATAGGATGTTTAACAGACAGAACCAGCGTCAGGATATTAGATGTAAAAGTTGTGGAAACAGTCACACGCATAGAGAATACTGTCCAGCCAAGGGAAAACAATGTACAAAATGCGGTAAATATAATCATTTTAGCAAGGTATGTTTTACTAAAATGAATAAAGTACATTTAACGAATGTTTGTAAAATCAAAAATGAATCAGACACTGATGAATATTATTGTGGTGCAATTGAAACCAAATCGAATTCACTTAGTTGGACTGAAAATTTAAAAGTTGAAAATTTAAATATTAAATTCAAATTGGATACTGGTTCTGATGTTAACATTATATCCTATGAAATATTTAATTGTATCAAAAAGTCTCTTAAAACTTTAAAGTTGCAAAATTGTACTATTACATTAGAAGCATATGGGGGAACAGCAATTAAAATTCTAGGATCTGTAAATTTAAACATGCAATTAGATGGCAAAAGCTATAATGAAAAATTTATTGTAACTGATTCAAGTTCAACAGCCATACTAGGTTTAAAAACTTGTATAAAATTAGGTTTAATTCAAAGAAATGTGAACATTGTTAACGCGATAAATTCAAAAGATGATATTTTGTTAAAATATCAAGATGTTTTTCAAGGAATAGGTTGTTTTCCGAAAAAATATTCAATTAAACTGAATGAAAATGTAGTTGCTAGTGCAAAGCCTCCTCACAGAATACCAATAAATTTAAGAAATAAAGTTAAAAATGAATTAGATCAACTTTGTAAGAAAGATATTACTGTTAAAACTGAAAATGTAAATGGTTGGATCAACAAATTAGTGATTGTAGAAAAACCAAATGGATCATTAAGGTTATGTCTTGATCCAAAAGAATTAAATAATGCAATTAAAAAGGAATATTTTACTATTCCAACATTGACTGATTTAACGTATAAACTCAAAGATGCTAAATATTTTTCTGTGTTAGACTTAAAAGATGGTTTCTGGCAAATTCAATTAGATGAATTTAGTCAAAATTTATGTACTTTTACTACCATGTTTGGAACATATTCTTTTAAAAGGCTTCCGTTTGGTTTAACTATTTCAAGTGAAGTTTTTCAGAAATATAATACAGAAATTTTTGCTGATATTGAAAATGTATTTATTTATATAGATGACATACTAATTTATGGAAAAACCTCTGAAGAGCATGATCAAACTTTAAACAAAATTTTGGAAAGAGCACGTAAATATAATATTAAATTTAACAAATCAAAATTTCAATATAAAATAGAGGAAGTAAAATATTTAGGTCATATATTTAAACAAGGAACAGTAGAACCTGACAAAGATCGTATTCAAGCTATTGTTGAATATGATGTTCCAAAAAGTAAAAAAGAAATTCAGAGATTTTTGGGTCTAATAAATTATTTAAGAAATTTCATTCCAAATTTAGCAGAAAATTCTAAACCATTACGTGACTTAATAAAGAAAAATGTCGATTTTGTTTGGATTGAAAATGTTCATAACAAATGTTTCAATTTACTCAAAGAAAGTATTGTTAATGCTCCTATATTACAAAATTTTGATAATAGCAAAGAAATAGTAATACAAACTGACAGCAGTCAATTTGGCATAGGTTGTGTATTGTTACAAGAAAATAAACCAGTTTGTTATGCATCAAAAAGCTTATCTGAAGCTGAAATTAACTATGGTCAAATAGAAAAAGAATTTTTGGCAGTGTTATTTGCTTGTAAAAAATTTCATACTTATATTTATGGTAGAAAATGCACAATACAAACTGATCATTTACCTTTAATAACATTGATGAAAAAAGATATTCATAAAATAAACTCTGTAAGATTACAAAGAATCAAATTAAAATTAGCTAAATATGACATTAATTTAATTTTCATACCAGGAAAAAATATGTTTGTTGCAGATGCACTAAGTAGAGCATGTTCAAAAGCTTGCAGTAAAGATACTGATTCATGTTTAAATGAAGTTGTACACACTATAAATATGAGCGACGCAATAAAAACAGAATTTCAAAATGAAACTAAAAAAGATTATATTTTAAGCAAATTAATAGAACTTTTTCAAAATGGTTGGCCGGACCAAAAATCTAAAGTAGAAGACTCTATAAAATTGTACTATAAATTTCGAAATAATATATTTCTTGAAAATGATTTATTATTTTTTGACGATAGAATAATTGTTCCACTAAATCTTCGTAAGAAAATACTAAACATGTTACATGAATCACACTTTGGCATACCAGTAACTTTAGTGGCTGATAATAATCCTTTTAATTCGATGGAATTTAATTTATTCTGTAAATCTTGGAATTTCCAAATTGTAACATCAAGTCCATATTATCCAAGAAGCAATGGTCTTGCGGAAAAAGGGGTAGGGATTTGTAAACAGATGCTTAAAAAATCTATTGAAGGTGGAATAGACGTAGATTTAATGTTGTTAGAATATCGTAATACACCAGTGGTTGGTACAAATTATTCACCTGCTCAAATCTTGTTAAGTAGAAGAACAAAAACCAAACTACCCATTCATCAAAATCTGTTAAAACCTAAAGTTGTGCATAATTTCAAAGAAATTTTAAATGGAAAATGTAAAAGTAATAAGTTGTACTATGATAGGAATTGTAAGACTCGCAAGAATAAATTTTGTAAAAATCAAAATGTTGTATTTAGAGATGGTAAAATTTGGAAACCTGCTAAAATTATTAATAAACATAAATCTCCAAGATCATTTATAATTCAAGATGAAAATAATTGATTAAAAAGGCGTAATACTATCGATTTAAGAGAATCGTTCCACGTACCAAAATTTAAATATAATGATCTAGATCTAGACACCACTGTTCAAAAAGCAAATAATGTTGTACAACCATCATCCTCAAGTTCAGAATTTTATGTCACTAGATCAGGAAGAATTTCCAAACCCCCCAATAAATTAATGTACCATAATTAGTTAATTAAGAAGGTAAAACCATCGTAAATTTATTTTGTATTTTCATTGGTTAGTATATAAGGATAGCTTTAAGTATTTTTTAAATGTTTATCTGAAAAGGGAGATGTTGTATATAAATAAAATATTAATTTAGATATAGTTGGGAACACTGTTTTGTAAAATCATAATTGGAATTAACTTGTATGCTCGACAGAGCCAGCATCACGGTCAACGAGTGAGGTTTAAAATAAATGTCTTGTGTGAGTGAATTTAAATATATTTATTTATATATCCTGTATTCATCTTATCCTAAACAAAATATAACAACGATAAAATTGCTGTTTTAAACTTGCAAAAACATAGAAAAACGCTGTTTTGAACTATTCAAACAGACAAATTTATGTTTCTTTCGTGCGAAACGGCGATTTATGAGAAATGACGATAAAATTGCTGTTTTAAACTTGCAAAAACATGGAAAAACGCTGTTTTGAACTATTCAAACTGACAAATTCATGTTTCTTTCGTGTGAAACGGCGATTTATGAGAAATGACGATAAAATTGCTGTTTAAAACTTGCAAAAACATAGAAAAACGCTGATTTTAACTATTCAAACTGATAAATTCAGGTTTCTTTCGTGCAAAACTGCGATTTATGAGAAATGACGATAAAATTGCTGTTTTAAACTTGCAAAAACATAGAAAAACGCTGTTTTCAACTATTAAAACTGATAAATTCATGTTTCTTACGTTCGAAACGGTGGAATTTTGTGAAATCACGATAAAATTGCTGTGTTAAACTTGCAAAAACATATAAAAACGCTGTTTTCAACTATTCAAACTGACAAATTCATGTTTCTTCCGTGCGAAACGGCTATTTATGAGAAATGACGATAAAATTGCTGTTTTAAACTTGCAAAAACATAGAAAAACGTTATTTTCAACTACTCAAACTGATAAATTCATGTTTCCTTCGTGCGTAACTGCGATTTATGAAAAATAACGATAAAATTTCTGTTTTAAACTTGCAAAAACATAGAAAAACGCTGTTTTGAACTATTCAAACTTACAATTTCATGTTTCTTTCGTGCGAAACGGCGATTTATGAGAAATGACGATAAAATTGCTGTTTTAAACTTGCAAAAACATAGAAAAACGCTGTTTTGAACTATTCAAACTTACAAATTCATGTTTCTTTCGTGCGAAACGGCGATTTATGAGAAATGACGATAAAATTGCTGTTTTAAACTTGCAAAAACATAGAAAAACGCTGTTTTCAACTATACAAACTGATAAATTTATGTTTCTTTCGTGTGAAACGGCGATTTATGAGAAATGACGATAAAATTGCTGTTTTAAACTCGCAAAAACATAGAAAAACGCTGTTTTGAACTATTCAAACTGATAAATTCAGGTTTCTTTCGTTCGAAACGGTGGATTTTTGTGAAATCACGATAAAACTGCTGTTTTAAACATGCAAAAACATAGAAAAACGCTGTTTTGAACTATTCAAACTGACAAATTCATGTTTCTTTCGTGTGAAACGTCGATTTATGAGAAATGACGATAAAATTGCTGTTTGAAACTTGCAAAAACATAGAAAAACGCTGTTTTCAACTATTCAAACTGATAAATTCATGTTTCTTCCGTGTGAAACGGCGATTTATGAGAAATGACGATAAAATTGCTGTTTTAAACTTGCAAAAACATAGAAAAACGCTGTTTTGAACTATTCAAACTAACAAATTCATGTTTCTTTCGTGCGAAACGGCGATTTATGAGAAATGCCGTTAAAATTGCTGTTTTAAACTTGCAAAAACATAGAAAAACGCTGTTTTCAACTATTCAAACTGATAAATTCATGTTTCTTACGTTCGAAACGGTGGATTTTTGTGAAATCACGATAAAATTGCTGTTTTAAACTTGCAAAAACAATGAAAAACGCTGTTTTCAACTATTCAAACTGACAATTTCATGTTTCTTCCGTGCGAAACGGCGATTTATGAGAAATGACGATAAAATTGCTGTTTTAAACTTGCAAAAACATAGAAAAACGCTGTTTTGAACTATTCAAACTTACAAATTCATGTTTCTTTCATGCGAAACGGCGATTTATGAGAAATGACGATAAAATTGCTGTTTTTAACTTGCAAAAACATAGAAAAACGCTGTTTTCAACTATTCAAACTGATAAATTCTTGTTTCTTAAGTTCGAAACGTTGGATTTTTGTGAAATCACGATAAAATTGCTGTTTTAAACTTACAAAAACATTGAAAAACGCTGTTTTCAACTATTCAAACTGACAAATTCATGTTTCTTCCGTGAGAAACGGCGATTTATGAGAAATGACGATAAAATTGCTGTTTTAAACTTGCAAAAACATAGAAAAACGCTGTTTTGAACTATTCAAACTGACAAATTCATGTTTCTTTCGTGTGAAACGGCAATTTATGAGAAGTGGCGATAAAATTGCTGTTTTAAACTTGCAAAAACATAGAAAAACGCTGTTTTGAACTATTCAAACTTACAAATTCATGTTTCTTTCGTGCGAAACGGCGATTTTTGAGAAATGACGATAAAATTGCTGTTTTAAACTTGCAAAAACATAGAAAAACGCTGTTTTGAACTATTCAAACCCGCAAATTCATGTTTCTTTCGTGCGAAACGGCGATTTATGAGAAATGACGATAAAATTGCTGTTTTAAACTTGCAAAAACATGGAAAAACGCTGTTTTGAACTATTCAAACTGACAAATTCATGTTTCTTTCGTGTGAAACGGCGATTTCTGAGAAATGTCGATAAAATTGCTGTTTAAAACTTGCAAAAACATAGAAAAACGCTGATTTTAACTATTCAAACTGATAAATTCAGGTTTCTTTCGTGCAAAACTGCGATTTATGAGAAATGACGATAAAATTGCTGTTTTAAACTTGCAAAAACATAGAAAAACGCTGTTTTCAACTATTAAAACTGATAAATTCATGTTTCTCACGTTCGAAACGGTGGATTTTTGTGAAATCACGATAAAATTGCTGTGTTAAACTTGCAAAAACATAGAAAAACGCTGTTTTCAACTATTCAAACTGACAAATTCATGTTTCTTCCGTGCGAAACGGCTATTTATGAGAAATGACGATAAAATTGCTGTTTTAAACTTGCAAAAACATAGAAAAACGTTATTTTCAACTACTCAAACTGATAAATTCATGTTTCCTTCGTGCGTAACTGCGATTTATGAAAAATAACGATAAAATTTCTGTTTTAAACTTGCAAAAACATAGAAAAACGCTGTTTTCAACTATTCAAACTGATAAATTCATGTTTCTTTCGTGCGAAACGGCGATTTAAGAATTGACAATAAAATTGCTGTTTTAAACTTGCAAAAACATAGAAAAACGCTGTTTTCAACTATACAAACTGATAAATTCATGTTTCTTTCGTGTGAAACGGCGATTTATGAGAAATGACGATAAAATTGCTGTTTTAAACTCGCAAAAACATAGAAAAACGCTGTTTTGAACTATTCAAACTGATAAATTCAGGTTTCTTTCGTTCGAAACGGTGGATTTTTGTGAAATCACGATAAAACTGCTGTTTTAAACATGCAAAAACATAGAAAAACGCTGTTTTGAACTATTCAAACTGACAAATTCATGTTTCTTTCGTGTGAAACGTCGATTTATGAGAAATGACGATAAAATTGCTGTTTGAAACTTGCAAAAACATAGAAAAACGCTGTTTTCAACTATTCAAACTGATAAATTCATGTTTCTTCCGTGTGAAACGGCGATTTATGAGAAATGACGATAAAATTGCTGTTTTAAACTTGCAAAAACATAGAAAAACGCTGTTTTTAACTATTCAAAATGATAAATTCAGGTTTCTTTCGTTCTAAACGGTGGATTTTTGTGAAATCACGATAAAACTGCTATTTTAAACTTGCAAAAACATAGAAAAAAGCTGTTTTGAACTATTCAAACTGACAAATTCATGTTTCTTTCGTGTGAAACGGCGATTTATGAGAAATGACGATAAAATTGCTGTTTTAAACTTGCAAAAACATAGAAAAACGCTGTTTTCAACTATACAAACTGATAAATTCATGTTTCTTTCGTGTGAAACGGCGATTTATGAGAAATGACGATAAAACTGCTGTTTTAAACTCGCAGAAACATAGAAAAACGCTGTTTTGAACTATTCAAACTGATAAATTCAGGTTTCTTTCGTTCGAAACGGTGGATTTTTGTGAAATCACGATAAAACTGCTGTTTTAAACATGCAAAAACATAGAAAAACGCTGTTTTGAACTATTCAAACTGACAAATTCATGTTTCTTTCGTGTCAAACGTCGATTTATGAGAAATGACGATAAAATTGCTGTTTGAAACCTGCAAAAACATAGAAAAACGCTGTTTTCAACTATTCAAACTGATAAATTCATGTTTCTTTCATGTGAAACGGCGATTTATGAGAAATGACGATAAAATTGCTGTTTTAAACTTGCAAAAACATAGAAAAACGCTGTTTTGAACTATTCAAACTGACAAATTCATGTTTCTTTCGTGCGAAACGGCGATTTATGAGAAATGACGATAAAATTGCTGTTTTAAACTTGCAAAAACATAGAAAAACGCTGTTTTCAACTATTCAAACTGATAAATTCATGTTTCTTTCGTGTAAAACGGCGATTTATGAGAAATGACGATAAAATTGCTGTTTTAAACTTGCAAAAACATAGAAAAACGCTGTTTTTAACTATTCAAACTGATAAATTCAGGTTTCTTTCGTTCGAAACGGTGGATTTTTGTGAAATCACGATAAAACTGCTGTTTTAAACATGCAAAAACATAGAAAAACGCTGTTTTGAACTATTCAAACTGACAATTTCATGTTTCTTTCGTGCGAAACGGCGATTTATGAGAAATGACGTTAAAATTGCCGTTTTAAACTTGCAAAAACATAGAAAAACGCTGTTTTGAACTATTCAAACTGATAAATTCATGTTTCTTTCGTGCGAAACGGCGATTTATGAGAAATGACGATAAAATTGCTGTTTTTAACTTGCAAAAACATAGAAAAACGCTGTTTTCAACTATTCAAACTGATAAATTCTTGTTTCTTAAGTTCGAAACGTTGGATTTTTGTGAAATCACGATAAAATTGCTGTTTTAAACTTACAAAAACATTGAAAAACGCTGTTTTCAACTATTCAAACTGACAAATTCATGTTTCTTCCGTGAGAAACGGCGATTTATGAGAAATGACGATAAAATTGCTGTTTTAAACTTGCAAAAACATAGAAAAACGCTGTTTTGAACTATTCAATTTGACAAATTCATGTTTCTTTCGTGTGAAACGGCAATTTATGAGAAGTGGCGATAAAATTGCTGTTTTAAACTTGCAAAAACATAGAAAAACGCTGTTTTGAACTATTCAAACTTACAAATTCATGTTTCTTTCGTGCGAAACGGCGATTTTTGAGAAATGACGATAAAATTGCTGTTTTAAACTTGCAAAAACATAGAAAAACGCTGTTTTGAACTATTCAAACTGACAAATTCATGTTTCTTTCGTGCGAAACGGCGATTTATGAGAAATGACGATAAAATTGCTGTTTTAAACTTGCAAAAACATAGAAAAACGCTGTTTTTAACTATTCAAACTGTTAAATTCAGGTTTCTTTCGTGCGATACGGCGATTTATGAGAAATGACGATAAAATTGCTGTTTTAAACTTGCAAAAACATAGAAAAACGCTGTTTTGAACTATTCAAACTGACAAATTTATGTTTCTTTCGTGCGAAACGGCGATTTATGAGAAATGACGATAAAATTGCTGTTTTAAACTTGCAAAAACATGGAAAAACGCTGTTTTGAACTATTCAAACTGACAAATTCATGTTTCTTTCGTGTGAAACGGCGATTTTTGAGAAATGTCGATAAAATTGCTGTTTAAAACTTGCAAAAACATAGAAAAACGCTGATTTTAACTATTCAAACTGATAAATTCAGGTTTCTTTCGTGCAAAACTGCGATTTATGAGAAATGACGATAAAATTGCTGTTTTAAACTTGCAAAAACATAGAAAAACGTTATTTTCAACTACTCAAACTGATAAATTCATGTTTCCTTCGTGCGTAACTGCGATTTATGAAAAATAACGATAAAATTTCTGTTTTAAACTTGCAAAAACATAGAAAAACGCTGTTTTCAACTATTCAAACTGATAAATTCATGTTTCTTTCGTGCGAAACGGCGATTTAAGAATTGACAATAAAATTGCTGTTTTAAACTTGCAAAAACATAGAAAAACGCTGTTTTCAACTATACAAACTGATAAATTCATGTTTCTTTCGTGTGAAACGGCGATTTATGAGAAATGACGATAAAATTGCTGTTTTAAACTCGCAAAAACATAGAAAAACGCTGTTTTGAACTATTCAAACTGATAAATTCAGGTTTCTTTCGTTCGAAACGGTGGATTTTTGTGAAATCACGATAAAACTGCTGTTTTAAACATGCAAAAACATAGAAAAACGCTGTTTTGAACTATTCAAACTGACAAATTCATGTTTCTTTCGTGTGAAACGTCGATTTATGAGAAATGACGATAAAATTGCTGTTTGAAACTTGCAAAAACATAGAAAAACGCTGTTTTCAACTATTCAAACTGATAAATTCATGTTTCTTCCGTGTGAAACGGCGATTTATGAGAAATGACGATAAAATTGCTGTTTTAAACTTGCAAAAACATAGAAAAACGCTGTTTTTAACTATTCAAACTGATAAATTCAGGTTTCTTTCGTTCTAAACGGTGGATTTTTGTGAAATCACGATAAAACTGCTATTTTAAACTTGCAAAAACATAGAAAAAAGCTGTTTTGAACTATTCAAACTGACAAATTCATGTTTCTTTCGTGTGAAACGGCGATTTATGAGAAATGACGATAAAATTGCTGTTTTAAACTTGCAAAAACATAGAAAAACGCTGTTTTCAACTATACAAACTGATAAATTCATGTTTCTTTCGTGTGAAACGGCGATTTATGAGAAATGACGATAAAACTGCTGTTTTAAACTCGCAAAAACATTGAAAAACGCTGTTTTGAACTATTCAAACTGATAAATTCAGGTTTCTTTCGTTCGAAACGGTGGATTTTTGTGAAATCACGATAAAACTGCTGTTTTAAACATGCAAAAACATAGAAAAACGCTGTTTTGAACTATTCAAACTGACAAATTCATGTTTCTTTCGTGTCAAACGTCGATTTATGAGAAATGACGATAAAATTGCTGTTTGAAACCTGCAAAAACATAGAAAAACGCTGTTTTCAACTATTCAAACTGATAAATTCATGTTTCTTTCATGTGAAACGGCGATTTATGAGAAATGACGATAAAATTGCTGTTTTAAACTTGCAAAAACATAGAAAAACGCTGTTTTGAACTATTCAAACTGACAAATTCATGTTTCTTTCGTGCGAAACGGCGATTTATGAGAAATGACGATAAAATTGCTGTTTTAAACTTGCAAAAACATAGAAAAACGCTGTTTTCAACTATTCAAACTGATAAATTCATGTTTCTTTCGTGTAAAACGGCGATTTATGAGAAATGACGATAAAATTGCTGTTTTAAACTTGCAAAAACATAGAAAAACGCTGTTTTTAACTATTCAAACTGATAAATTCAGGTTTCTTTCGTTCGAAACGGTGGATTTTTGTGAAATCACGATAAAACTGCTGTTTTAAACAAGCAAAAACATAGAAAAACGCTGTTTTGAACTATTCAAACTGACAATTTCATGTTTCTTTCGTGCGAAACGGCGATTTATGAGAAATGACGTTAAAATTGCCGTTTTAAACTTGCAAAAACATAGAAAAACGCTGTTTTCAACTATTCAAACTGACAATTTCATGTTTCTTCCGTGCGAAACGGCGATTTATGAGAAATGACGATAAAATTGCTGTTTTAAAGTTGCAAAAACATAGAAAAACGCTGTTTTGAACTATTCAAACTGACAAATTCATGTTTCTTTCGTGTGAAACGGCGATTTATGAGAAATGACGATAAAATTGCTGTTTTCAACTTGCAAAAACATAGAAAAACGCTGTTTTGAACTATTCAAACTGACAAATTCATGTTTCTTTAGTGCGAAACGGCGATTTATGAGAAATGACGATAAAATTGCTGTTTTAAACTTGCAAAAACATAGAAAAACGCTGTTTTCAACTATTAAACCTGATAAATTCATGTTTCTTACGTTCGAAACGGTGGATTTTTGTGCAATCACGATAAAATTGCTGTTTTAAACTTGCAAAAACATTGAAAAACGCTGTTTTCAACTATTCAAACTGACAATTTCATGTTTCTTCCGTGCGAAACGGCGATTTATGAGAAATGACGATAAAATTGCTGTTTTAAAATTGCAAAAACATAGAAAAACGCTGTTTTCAACTATTCAAACTGACAAATTCATGTTTCTTTCGTGTGAAACGGCGATTTATGAGAAATGACGATAAAATTGCTGTTTTAAACTTGCAAAAACATAGAAAAACGCTGTTTTGAACTATTCAAACTGACAAATTCATGTTTATTTCGTGCGAAACGGCGATTTATGAGAAATGACGATAAAATTGCTGTTTTAAAATAGCAAAAACATAGAAAAACGCTGTTTTCAACTATTCAAACTGATAAATTCATGTTTCTTTCGTGCGAAACGGCGATTTATGAGAAATGACGATAAAATTGCTGTTTTAAACTTGCAAAAACATAGAAAAACGCTGTTTTGAACTATTCAAACTGACAAATTCATATTTCTTTCATGTGAAACGGCGATTTATGAGAAATGACGATAAAATTGCTGTTTTAAACTTGCAAAAACATACAAAAACGCTGTTTTGAACTATTCAAACTGACAAATTCATGTTTCTTTCGTGCGAAACGGCGATTTATGAGAAATGACGATTAAATTGCTGTTTTAAACTTGCAAAAACATAGAAAAACGCTGTTTTGAACTATTCAAACTGACAAATTCATGTTTCTTTCGTGCGAAACGGCGATTTATGAGAAATGCCGTTAAAATTGCTGTTTTAAACTTGCAAAAACATAAAAAAAACGCTGTTTTCAACTATTCAAACTGATAAATTCATGTTTCTTTCGTGCGAAACGGCGATTTATGAGAAATGACGATAAAATTGCTGTTTTAAACTTGCAAAAACATAGAAAAACGCTGTTTTCAACTATTCAAACTGACAATTTCATGTTTCTTCCGTGCGAAACGGCGATTTATGAGAAATGACGATAAAATTGCTGTTTTAAAGTTGCAAAAACATAGAAAAACGCTGTTTTGAACTATTCAAACTGACAAATTCATGTTTCTTTCGTGCGAAACGGCGATTTATGAGAAATGCCGTTAAAATTGCTGTTTTAAACTTGCAAAAACATAGAAAAACGCTGTTTTCAACTATTCAAACTGATAAATTCATGTTTCTTACGTTCGAAACGGTGGATTTTTGTGAAATCACGATAAAATTGCTGTTTTAAACTTGCAAAAACATTGAAAAACGCTGTTTTCAACTATTCAAACCGACAATTTCATGTTTCTTCCGTGCGAAACGGCGATTTATGAGAAATGACGATAAAATTGCTGTTTTAAACTTGCAAAAACATAGAAAAACGCTGTTTTGAACTATTCAAACTTACAAATTCATGTTTCTTTCGTGCGAAACGGCGATTTATGAGAAATGACGATAAAATTGCTGTTTTTAACTTGCAAAAACATAGAAAAACGCTGTTTTCAACTATTCAAACTGATAAATTCATGTTTCTTAAATTCGAAACGTTGGATTTTTGTGAAATCACGATAAAATTGCTGTTTTAAACTTACAAAAACATTGAAAAACGCTGTTTTCAACTATTCAAACTGACAAATTCATGTTTCTTCCGTGCGAAACGGCGATTTATGAGAAATGACGATAAAATTGCTGTTTTAAACTTGCAAAAACATAGAAAAACGCTGTTTTGAACTATTCAAACTGACAAATTCATGTTTCTTTCGTGTGAAACGGCAATTTATGAGAAATGACGATAAAATTGCTGTTTTAAACTTGCAAAAACATACAAAAACGCTGTTTTGAACTATTCAAACTGACAAATTCATGTTTCTTTCGTGCGAAACGGCGATTTATGAGAAATGACGATTAAATTGCTGTTTTAAACTTGCAAAAACATAGATAAACGCTGTTTTGAACTATTCAAACTGACAAATTCATGTTACTTTCGTGCGAAACGGCGATTTATGAGAAATGCCGTTATAATTGCTGTTTTAAACTTGCAAAAACATAAAAAAAACGCTGTTTTCAACTATTCAAACTGATAAATTCATGTTTCTTTCGTGCGAAACGGCGATTTATGAGAAATGACGATAAAATTGCTGTTTTAAACTTGCAAAAACATAGAAAAACGCTGTTTTCAACTATTCAAACTGACAATTTCATGTTTCTTCCGTGCGAAACGGCGATTTATGAGAAATGACGATAAAATTGCTGTTTTAAACTTGCAAAAACATAGAAAAACGCTGTTTTGAACTATTCAAACTGACAAATTCATGTTTATTTCATGCGAAACGGCGATTTATGAGAAATGACGATAAAATTGCTGTTTTAAACTTGCAAAAACATAGAAAAACGCTGTTTTCAACTATTAAACCTGATAAATTCATGTTTCTTACGTTCGAAACGGTGGATTTTTGTGCAATCACGATAAAATTGCTGTTTTAAACTTGCAAAAACATTGAAAAACGCTGTTTTCAACTATTCAAACTGATAAATTCATGTTTCTTACGTTCGAAACGGTGGATTTTTGTGAAATCACGATAAAATTGCTGTTTTAAACTTGCAAAAACATTGAAAAACGCTGTTTTCAACTATTCAAACCGACAATTTCATGTTTCTTCCGTGCGAAACGGCGATTTATGAGAAATGACGATAAAATTGCTGTTTTAAACTTGCAAAAACATAGAAAAACGCTGTTTTGAACTATTCAAACTTACAAATTCATGTTTCTTTCGTGCGAAACGGCGATTTATGAGAAATGACGATAAAATTGCTGTTTTTAACTTGCAAAAACATAGAAAAACGCTGTTTTCAACTATTCAAACTGATAAATTCATGTTTCTTAAATTCGAAACGTTGGATTTTTGTGAAATCACGATAAAATTGCTGTTTTAAACTTACAAAAACATTGAAAAACGCTGTTTTCAACTATTCAAACTGACAAATTCATGTTTCTTCCGTGCGAAACGGCGATTTATGAGAAATGACGATAAAATTGCTGTTTTAAACTTGCAAAAACATAGAAAAACGCTGTTTTGAACTATTCAAACTGACAAATTCATGTTTCTTTCGTGTGAAACGGCAATTTATGAGAAATGACGATAAAATTGCTGTTTTAAACTTGCAAAAACATACAAAAACGCTGTTTTGAACTATTCAAACTGACAAATTCATGTTTCTTTCGTGCGAAACGGCGATTTATGAGAAATGACGATTAAATTGCTGTTTTAAACTTGCAAAAACATAGAAAAACGCTGTTTTGAACTATTCAAACTGACAAATTCATGTTACTTTCGTGCGAAACGGCGATTTATGAGAAATGCCGTTAAAATTGCTGTTTTAAACTTGCAAAAACATAAAAAAAACGCTGTTTTCAACTATTCAAACTGATAAATTCATGTTTCTTTCGTGCGAAACGGCGATTTATGAGAAATGACGATAAAATTGCTGTTTTAAACTTGCAAAAACATAGAAAAACGCTGTTTTCAACTATTCAAACTGACAATTTCATGTTTCTTCCGTGCGAAACGGCGATTTATGAGAAATGACGATAAAATTGCTGTTTTAAACTTGCAAAAACATAGAAAAACGCTGTTTTGAACTATTCAAACTGACAAATTCATGTTTATTTCATGCGAAACGGCGATTTATGAGAAATGACGATAAAATTGCTGTTTTAAACTTGCAAAAACATAGAAAAACGCTGTTTTCAACTATTAAACCTGATAAATTCATGTTTCTTACGTTCGAAACGGTGGATTTTTGTGCAATCACGATAAAATTGCTGTTTTAAACTTGCAAAAACATTGAAAAACGCTGTTTTCAACTATTCAAACTGACAATTTCATGTTTCTTCCGTGCGAAACGGCGATTTATGAGAAATGACGATAAAATTGCTGTTTTAAAATTGCAAAAACATAGAAAAACGCTGTTTTCAACTATTCAAACTGACAAATTCATGTTTCTTTCGTGTGAAACGGCGATTTATGAGAAATGACGATAAAATTGCTGTTTTAAACTTGCAAAAACATAGAAAAACGCTGTTTTGAACTATTCAAACTGACAAATTCATGTTTATTTCGTGCGAAACGGCGATTTATGAGAAATGACGATAAAATTGCTGTTTTAAAATAGCAAAAACATAGAAAAACGCTGTTTTCAACTATTCAAACTGATAAATTCATGTTTCTTTCGTGCGAAACGGCGATTTATGAGAAATGACGATAAAATTGCTGTTTTAAACTTGCAAAAACATAGAAAAACGCTGTTTTGAACTATTCAAACTGACAAATTCATATTTCTTTCATGTGAAACGGCGATTTATGAGAAATGACGATAAAATTGCTGTTTTAAACTTGCAAAAACATACAAAAACGCTGTTTTGAACTATTCAAACTGACAAATTCATGTTTCTTTCGTGCGAAACGGCGATTTATGAGAAATGACGATTAAATTGCTGTTTTAAACTTGCAAAAACATAGAAAAACGCTGTTTTGAACTATTCAAACTGACAAATTCATGTTTCTTTCGTGCGAAACGGCGATTTATGAGAAATGCCGTTAAAATTGCTGTTTTAAACTTGCAAAAACATAAAAAAAAACGCTGTTTTCAACTATTCAAACTGATAAATTCATGTTTCTTTCGTGCGAAACGGCGATTTATGAGAAATGACGATAAAATTGCTGTTTTAAACTTGCAAAAACATAGAAAAACGCTGTTTTCAACTATTCAAACTGACAATTTCATGTTTCTTCCGTGCGAAACGGCGATTTATGAGAAATGACGATAAAATTGCTGTTTTAAAGTTGCAAAAACATAGAAAAACGCTGTTTTGAACTATTCAAACTGACAAATTCATGTTTCTTACGTTCGAAACGGTGGATTTTTGTGAAATCACGATAAAATTGCTGTTTTAAACTTGCAAAAACATTGAAAAACGCTGTTTTCAACTATTCAAACTGACAATTTCATGTTTCTTCCGTGCGAAACGGCGATTTATGAGAAATGACGATAAAATTGCTGTTTTAAACTTGCAAAAACATAGAAAAACGCTGTTTTGAACTATTCAAACTTACAAATTCATGTTTCTTTCGTGCGAAACGGCGATTTATGAGAAATGACGATAAAATTGCTGTTTTAAACTTGCAAAAACATAGAAAAACGCTGTTTTGAACTATTCAAACTGACAAATTCATGTTTCTTTCGTGTGAAACGGCAATTTATGAGAAGTGACGATAAAATTGCTGTTTTAAACTTGCAAAAACATAGAAAAACGCTGTTTTGAACTATTCAAACTTACAAATTCATGTTTCTTTCGTGCGAAACGGCGATTTTTGAGAAATGACGATAAAATTGCTGTTTTAAACTTGCAAAAACATAGAGAAACGCTGTTTTGAACTATTCAAACTGACAAATTCATGTTTCTTTCGTGCGAAACGGCGATTTATGAGAAATGACGATAAAATTGCTGTTTTAAACTTGCAAAAACATAGAAAAACGCTGTTTTTAACTATTCAAACTGTTAAATTCAGGTTTCTTTCGTGCGAAACGGCGATTTATGAGAAATGACGATAAAATTGCTGTTTTAAACTTGCAAAAACATAGAAAAACGCTGTTTTGAACTATTCAAACTGACAAATTTATGTTTCTTTCGTGCGAAACGGCGATTTATGAGAAATGACGATAAAATTGCTGTTTTAAACTTGCAAAAACATAGAAAAACGCTGTTTTGAACTATTCAAACTGACAAATTCATGTTTCTTTCGTGTGAAACGGCGATTTATGAGAAATGACGATAAAATTGCTGTTTAAAACTTGCAAAAACATAGAAAAACGCTGATTTTAACTATTCAAACTGATAAATTCAGGTTTCTTTCGTGCAAAACTGCGATTTATGAGAAATGACGATAAAATTGCTGTTTTAAACTTGCAAAAACATAGAAAAACGCTGTTTTCAACTATTAAAACTGATAAATTCATGTTTCTTACGTTCGAAACGGTGGAATTTTGTGAAATCACGATAAAATTGCTGTGTTAAACTTGCAAAAACATAGAAAAACGCTGTTTTCAACTATTCAAACTGACAAATTCATGTTTCTTCCGTGCGAAACGGCTATTTATGAGAAATGACGATAAAATTGCTGTTTTAAACTTGCAAAAACATAAAAAAACGTTATTTTCAACTACTCAAACTGATAAATTCATGTTTCCTTCGTGCGTAACTGCGATTTATGAAAAATAACGATAAAATTTCTGTTTTAAACTTGCAAAAACATAGAAAAACGCTGTTTTGAACTATTCAAACTTACAATTTCATGTTTCTTTCGTGCGAAACGGCGATTTATGAGAAATGACGATAAAATTGCTGTTTTAAACTTGCAAAAACATAGAAAAACGCTGTTTTGAACTATTCAAACTTACAAATTCATGTTTCTTTCGTGCGAAACGGCGATTTATGAGAAATGACGATAAAATTGCTGTTTTAAACTTGCAAAAACATAGAAAAACGCTGTTTTCAACTATACAAACTGATAAATTCATGTTTCTTTCGTGTGAAACGGCGATTTATGAGAAATGACGATAAAATTGCTGTTTTAAACTCGCAAAAACATAGAAAAACGCTGTTTTGAACTATTCAAACTGATAAATTCAGGTTTCTTTCGTTCGAAACGGTGGATTTTTGTGAAATCACGATAAAACTGCTGTTTTAAACATGCAAAAACATAGAAAAACGCTGTTTTGAACTATTCAAACTGACAAATTCATGTTTCTTTCGTGTGAAACGTCGATTTATGAGAAATGACGATAAAATTGCTGTTTGAAACTTGCAAAAACATAGAAAAACGCTGTTTTCAACTATTCAAACTGATAAATTCATGTTTCTTCCGTGTGAAACGGCGATTTATGAGAAATGACGATAAAATTGCTGTTTTAAACTTGCAAAAACATAGAAAAACGCTGTTTTTAACTATTCAAACTGATAAATTCAGGTTTCTTTCGTTCTAAACGGTGGATTTTTGTGAAATCACGATAAAACTGCTGTTTTAAACTTGCAAAAACATAGAAAAAAGCTGTTTTGAACTATTCAAACTGACAAATTCATGTTTCTTTCGTGCGAAACGGCGATTTATGAGAAATGACGTTAAAATTGCCGTTTTAAACTTGCAAAAACATAGAAAAACGCTGTTTTCAACTATTCAAACTGATAAATTCGTGTTTCTTTTGTGCGAAACGGCGATTTATGAGAAATGACGATAAAATTGCTGTTTTAAACTTGCAAAAACATAGAAAAACGCTGTTTTGAACTATTCAAACTGATAAATTCAGGTTTCTTTCGTGCGAAACGGCGATTTATGAGAAATGACGATAAAATTGCTGTTTTAAACTTGCAAAAACATAGAAAAACGCTGTTTTGAACTATTCAAACTGCCAAATTAATGTTTCTTACGTGCGAAACGGCGATTTATGAGAAATGACGATAAAATTGCTGTTTTAAACTTGCAAAAACATAGAAAAACGCTGTTTTCAACTATTCAAACTGATAAATTCATGTTTCTTTCGTGCGAAACGGCGAATTATGAGAAATGACGATAAAATTGCTGTTTTAAACTTGCAAAAACATAGAAAAACGCTGTTTTCAACTATTCAAACTGACAATTTCATGTTTCTTCCGTGCGAAACGGCGATTTATGAGAAATGACGATAAAATTGCTGTTTTAAAGTTGCAAAAACATAGAAAAACGCTGTTTTGAACTATTCAAACTGACAAATTCATGTTTCTTTCGTGCGAAACGGCGATTTATGAGAAATGCCGTTAAAATTGCTGTTTTAAACTTGCAAAAACATAGAAAAACGCTGTTTTCAACTATTCAAACTGATAAATTCATGTTTCTTACGTTCGAAACGGTGGATTTTTGTGAAATCACGATAAAATTGCTGTTTTAAACTTGCAAAAACATTGAAAAACGCTGTTTTCAACTATTCAAACTGACAATTTCATGTTTCTTCCGTGCGAAACGGCGATTTATGAGAAATGACGATAAAATTGCTGTTTTAAACTTGCAAAAACATAGAAAAACGCTGTTTTGAACTATTCAAACTTACAAATTCATGTTTCTTTCGTGCGAAACGGCGATTTATGAGAAATGACGATAAAATTGCTGTTTTTAACTTGCAAAAACATAGAAAAACGCTGTTTTCAACTATTCAAACTGATAAATTCATGTTTCTTAAATTCGAAACGTTGGATTTTTGTGAAATCACGATAAAATTGCTGTTTTAAACTTACAAAAACATTGAAAAACGCTGTTTTCAACTATTCAAACTGACAAATTCATGTTTCTTCCGTGCGAAACGGCGATTTATGAGAAATGACGATAAAATTGCTGTTTTAAACTTGCAAAAACATAGAAAAACGCTGTTTTGAACTATTCAAACTGACAAATTCATGTTTCTTTCGTGTGAAACGGCAATTTATGAGAAGTGACGATAAAATTGCTGTTTTAAACTTGCAAAAACATAGAAAAACGCTGTTTTGAACTATTCAAACTTACAAATTCATGTTTCTTTCGTGCGAAACGGCGATTTTTGAGAAATGACGATAAAATTGCTGTTTTAAACTTGCAAAAACATAGAAAAACGCTGTTTTGAACTATTCAAACTGACAAATTCATGTTTCTTTCGTGCGAAACGGCGATTTATGAGAAATGACGATAAAATTGCTGTTTTAAACTTGCAAAAACATAGAAAAACGCTGTTTTTAACTATTCAAACTGTTAAATTCAGGTTTCTTTCGTGCGAAACGGCGATTTATGATAAATGACGATAAAATTGCTGTTTTAAACTTGCAAAAACATAGAAAAACGCTGTTTTGAACTATTCAAACTGACAAATTTATGTTTCTTTCGTGCGAAACGGCGATTTATGAGAAATGACGATAAAATTGCTGTTTTAAACTTGCAAAAACATGGAAAAACGCTGTTTTGAACTATTCAAACTGACAAATTCATGTTTCTTTCGTGTGAAACGGCGATTTATGAGAAATGACGATAAAATTGCTCTTTAAAACTTGCAAAAACATAGAAAAACGCTGATTTTAACTATTCAAACTGATAAATTCAGGTTTCTTTCGTGCAAAACTGCGATTTATGAGAAATGACGATAAAATTGCTGTTTTAAACTTGCAAAAACATAGAAAAACGCTGTTTTCAACTATTAAAACTGATAAATTCATGTTTCTTACGTTCGAAACGGTGGATTTTTGTGAAATCACGATAAAATTGCTGTGTTAAACTTGCAAAAACATAGAAAAACGCTGTTTTCAACTATTCAAACTGACAAATTCATGTTTCTTCCGTGCGAAACGGCTATTTATGAGAAATGACGATAAAATTGCTGTTTTAAACTTGCAAAAACATAGAAAAACGTTATTTTCAACTACTCAAACTGATAAATTCATGTTTCCTTCGTGCGTAACTGCGATTTATGAAAAATAACGATAAAATTTCTGTTTTAAACTTGCAAAAACATAGAAAAACGCTGTTTTGAACTATTCAAACTTACAAATTCATGTTTCTTTCGTGCGAAACGGCGATTTATGAGAAATGACGATAAAATTGCTGTTTTAAACTTGCAAAAACATAGAAAAACGCTGTTTTGAACTATTCAAACTTACAAATTCATGTTTCTTTCGTGCGAAACGGCGATTTATGAGAAATGACGATAAAATTGCTGTTTTAAACTTGCAAAAACATAGAAAAACGCTGTTTTCAACTATACAAACTGATAAATTCATGTTTCTTTCGTGTGAAACGGCGATTTATGAGAAATGACGATAAAATTGCTGTTTTAAACTCGCAAAAACATAGAAAAACGCTGTTTTGAACTATTCAAACTGATAAATTCAGGTTTCTTTCGTTCGAAACGGTGGATTTTTGTGAAATCACGATAAAACTGCTGTTTTAAACATGCAAAAACATAGAAAAACGCTGTTTTGAACTATTCAAACTGACAAATTCATGTTTCTTTCGTGTGAAACGTCGATTTATGAGAAATGACGATAAAATTGCTGTTTGAAACTTGCAAAAACATAGAAAAACGCTGTTTTCAACTATTCAAACTGATAAATTCATGTTTCTTCCGTGTAAAACGGCGATTTATGAGAAATGACGATAAAATTGCTGTTTTAAACTTGAAAAAACATAGAAAAACGCTGTTTTTAACTATTCAAACTGATAAATTCAGGTTTCTTTCGTTCTAAACGGTGGATTTTTGTGAAATCTTGATAAAACTGCTGTTTTAAACTTGCAAAAACATAGAAAAAAGCTGTTTTGAACTATTCAAACTGACAAATTCATGTTTCTTTCGTGCGAAACGGCGATTTATGAGAAATGACGTTAAAATTGCCGTTTTAAACTTGCAAAAACATAGAAAAACGCTGTTTTGAACTATTCAAACTGATAAATTCAGGTTTCTTTCGTGCGAAACGGCGATTTATGAGAAATGACGATTATATTGCTGTTTTAAACTTGCGAAAACATAGAAAAACGCTGTTTTGAACTATTCAAACTGCCAAATTAATGTTTCTTACGTGCGAAACGGCGATTTATGAGAAATGACGATAAAATTGCTGTTTTAAACTTGCAAAACATAGAAAAACGCTGTTTTCAACTATTCAAACTGATAAATTCATGTTTCTTTCGTGCGAAACGGCGAATTATGAGAAATGACGATAAAATTGCTGTTTAAAACTTGCAAAAACATAGAAAAACGCTGTTTTGAACTATTCAAACTGACAAATTCATGTTTCTTTCGTGTGAAACGGCGATTTATGAGAAATGACGATAAAATTGCTGTTTTAAACTTGCAAAAACATAGAAAAACGCTGTTTTGAACTATTCAAACTGACAAATTCATGTTTCTTTAGTGCGAAACGGCGAATTATGAGAAATGACGATAAAATTGCTGTTTTAAACTTGCAAAAACATAGAAAAACGCTGTTTTCAACTATTAAACCTGATAAATTCATGTTTCTTACGTTCGAAACGGTGGATTTTTGTGAAATCACGATAAAATTGCTCTTTTAAACTTTCAAAAACATTGAAAAACGCTGTTTTCAACTATTCAAACTGACAATTTCATGTTTCTTCCGTGCGAAACGGCGATTTATGAGAAATGACGATAAAATTGCTATTTTAAAATTGCAAAAACATAGAAAAACGCTGTTTTCAACTATTCAAACTTACAAATTCATATTTCTTTCGTGTGAAACGGCGATTTATGAGAAATGACGATAAAATTGCTGTTTTAAACTTGCAAAAACATAGAAAAACGCTGTTTTGAACTATTCAAACTGACAAATTCATGTTTCTTTCGTGCGAAACGGTGGATTTTTGTGAAATCACGATAAAACTGCTGTTTTAAACATGCAAAAACATAGAAAAATGCTGTTTTCAACTATTCAATCTGATAAATTCATGTTTCTTTCGTGCAAAACGGCGATTTATGAGAAATGACGATAAAATTGCTGTTTTAAACTTGCAAAAACATAGAAAAACGCTGTTTTTAACTATTCAAACTGTTAAATTCAGGTTTCTTTCGTGCGAAACGGCGATTTATGATAAATGACGATAAAATTGCTGTTTTAAACTTGCAAAAACATAGAAAAACGCTGTTTTGAACTATTCAAACTGACAAATTTATGTTTCTTTCGTGCGAAACGGCGATTTATGAGAAATGACGATAAAATTGCTGTTTTAAACTTGCAAAAACATGGAAAAACGCTGTTTTGAACTATTCAAACTGACAAATTCATGTTTCTTTCGTGTGAAACGGCGATTTATGAGAAATGACGATAAAATTGCTGTTTAAAACTTGCAAAAACATAGAAAAACGCTGATTTTAACTATTCAAACTGATAAATTCAAGTTTCTTTCGTGCAAAACTGCGATTTATGAGAAATGACGATAAAATTGCTGTTTTAAACTTGCAAAAACATAGAAAAACGCTGTTTTCAACTATTAAAACTGATAAATTCATGTTTCTTACATTCGAAACGGTGGAGTTTTGTGAAATCACGATAAAATTGCTGTGTTAAACTTGCAAAAACATAGAAAAACGCTGTTTTCAACTATTCAAACTGACAAATTCATGTTTCTTCCGTGCGAAACGGCTATTTATGAGAAATGACGATAAAATTGCTGTTTTAAACTTGCAAAAACATAGAAAAACGTTATTTTCAACTACTCAAACTGATAAATTCATGTTTCCTTCGTGCGTAACTGCGATTTATGAAAAATAACGATAAAATTTCTGTTTTAAACTTGCAAAAACATAGAAAAACGCTGTTTTGAACTATTCAAACTTACAAATTCATGTTTCTTTCGTGCGAAACGGCGATTTATGAGAAATGACGATAAAATTGCTGTTTTAAACTTGCAAAAACATAGAAAAACGCTGTTTTGAACTATTCAAACTTACAAATTCATGTTTCTTTCGTGCGAAACGGCGATTTATGAGAAATGACGATAAAATTGCTGTTTTAAACTTGCAAAAACATAGAAAAACGCTGTTTTCAACTATACAAACTGATAAATTCATGTTTCTTTCGTGTGAAACGGCGATTTATGAGAAATGACGATAAAATTGCTGTTTTAAACTCGCAAAAAAATAGAAAAACGCTGTTTCGAACTATTCAAACTGATAAATTCAGGTTTCTTTCGTTCGAAACGGTGGATTTTTGTGAAATCACGATAAAACTGCTGTTTTAAACATGCAAAAACATAGAAAAACGCTGTTTTGAACTATTCAAACTGACAAATTCATGTTTCTTTCGTGTGAAACGTCGATTTATGAGAAATGACGATAAAATTGCTGTTTGAAACTTGCAAAAACATAGAAAAACGCTGTTTTCAACTATTCAAACTGATAAATTCATGTTTCTTCCGTGTAAAACGGCGATTTATGAGAAATGACGATAAAATTGCTGTTTTAAACTTGCAAAAACATAGAAAAACGCTGTTTTTAACTATTCAAACTGATAAATTCAGGTTTCTTTCGTTCTAAACGGTGGATTTTTGTGAAATCTTGATAAAACTGCTGTTTTAAACTTGCAAAAACATAGAAAAAAGCTGTTTTGAACTATTCAAACTGACAAATTCATGTTTCTTTCGTGCGAAACGGCGATTTATGAGAAATGACGTTAAAATTGCCGTTTTAAACTTGCAAAAACATAGAAAAACGCTGTTTTCAACTATTCAAACTGATAAATTCATGTTTCTTTTGTGCGAAACGGCGATTTATGAGAAATGACGATAAAATTGCTGTTTTAAACTTGCAAAAACATAGAAAAACGCTGTTTTGAACTATTCAAACTGATAAATTCAGGTTTCTTTCGTGCGAAACGGCGATTTATGAGAAATGACGATAAAATTGCTGTTTTAAACTTGCAAAAACATAGAAAAACGCTGTTTTGAACTATTCAAACTGCCAAATTAATGTTTCTTACGTGCGAAACGGCGATTTATGAGAAATGACGATAAAATTGCTGTTTTAAACTTGCAAAAACATAGAAAAACGCTGTTTTCAACTATTCAAACTGATAAATTCATGTTTCTTTCGTGCGAAACGGCGAATTATGAGAAATGACGATAAAATTGCTGTTTAAAACTTGCAAAAACATAGAAAAACGCTGTTTTGAACTATTCAAACTGACAAATTCATGTTTCTTTCGTGTGAAACGGCGATTTATGAGAAATGACGATAAAATTGCTGTTTTAAACTTGCAAAAACATAGAAAAACGCTGTTTTGAACTATTCAAACTGACAAATTCATGTTTCTTTAGTGCGAAACGGCGAATTATGAGAAATGACGATAAAATTGCTGTTTTAAACTTGCAAAAACATAGAAAAACGCTGTTTTCAACTATTCAAACTGATAAATTCATGTTTCTTTCGTGCGAAACGGCGAATTATGAGAAATGACGATAAAATTGCTGTTTAAAACTTGCAAAAACATAGAAAAACGCTGTTTTGAACTATTCAAACTGACAAATTCATGTTTCTTTCGTGTGAAACGGCGATTTATGAGAAATGACGATAAAATTGCTGTTTTAAACTTGCAAAAACATAGAAAAACGCTGTTTTGAACTATTCAAACTGACAAATTCATGTTTCTTTAGTGCGAAACGGCGAATTATGAGAAATGACGATAAAATTGCTGTTTTAAACTTGCAAAAACATAGAAAAACGCTGTTTTCAACTATTAAACCTGATAAATTCATGTTTCTTACGTTCGAAACGGTGGATTTTTGTGAAATCACGATAAAATTGCTCTTTTAAACTTTCAAAAACATTGAAAAACGCTGTTTTCAACTATTCAAACTGACAATTTCATGTTTCTTCCGTGCGAAACGGCGATTTATGAGAAATGACGATAAAATTGCTATTTTAAAATTGCAAAAACATAGAAAAACGCTGTTTTCAACTATTCAAACTGACAAATTCATATTTCTTTCGTGTGAAACGGCGATTTATGAGAAATGACGATAAAATTGCTGTTTTAAACTTGCAAAAACATAGAAAAACGCTGTTTTGAACTATTCAAACTGACAAATTCATGTTTCTTTCGTGCGAAACGGCGATTTATGAGAAATGACGGTTAAAATTGCTGTTTTAAAATTGCAAAAACATAGAAAAATGCTGTTTTCAACTATTCAATCTGATAAATTCATGTTTCTTTCGTGCGAAACGGCGATTTATGAGAAATGACGATAAAATTGCTGTTTTAAACTTGCAAAAACATAGAAAAACGCTGTTTTGAACTATTCAAACTGACAAATTCATGTTTCTTTCATGTGAAACGGCGATTTATGAGAAATGACGATAAAATTGCTGTTTTAAACTTGCAAAAACATACAAAAACGCTGTTTTGAACTATTCAAACTGACAAATTCATGTTTCTTTCGTGCGAAACGGCGATTTATGAGAAATGACGATAAAATTGCTGTTTTAAACTTGCAAAAACATAGAAAAACGCTGTTTTGAACTATTCAAACTGACAAATTCATGTTTCTTTCGTGCGAAATGGCGATTTATGAGAAATGACGATAAAATTGCTGTTTTTAACTTGCAAAAACATAGAAAAACGCTGTTTTCAACTATTCAAACTGATAAATTCATGTTTCTTAAGTTCGAAACGTTGGATTTTTGTGAAATCACGATAAAATTGCTGTTTTAAACTTACAAAAACATTGAAAAACGCTGTTTTCAACTATTCAAACTGACAAATTCATGTTTCTTCCGTGCGAAACGGCGATTTATGAGAAATGACGATAAAATTGCTGTTTTAAACTTGCAAAAACATAGAAAAACGCTGTTTTGAACTATTCAAACTGACAAATTCATGTTTCTTTCGTGTGAAACGGCAATTTATGAGAAGTGACGATAAAATTGCTGTTTTAAACTAGCAAAAACATAGAAAAACGCTGTTTTGAACTATTCAAACTTACAAATTCATGTTTCTTTCGTGCGAAATGGCGATTTATGAGAAATGACGATAAAATTGCTGTTTTTAACTTGCAAAAACATAGAAAAACGCTGTTTTCAACTATTCAAACTGATAAAATCATGTTTCTTAAGTTCGAAACGTTGGATTTTTGTGAAATCACGATAAAATTGCTGTTTTAAACTTACAAAAACATTGAAAAACGCGGTTTAAACTATTCAAACTGACAAATTCATGTTTCTTCCGTGCGAAACGGCTATTTATGAGAAATGACGATAAAATTGCTGTTTTAAACTTGCAAAAACATAGAAAAACGCTGTTTTGAACTATTCAAACTGACAAATTCATGTTTCTTTCGTGTGAAACGGCAATTTATGAGAAGTGACGATAAAATTGCTGTTTTAAACTTGCAAAAACATAGAAAAACGCTGTTTTGAACTATTCAAACTTACAAATTCATGTTTCTTTCGTGCGAAACGGCGATTTTTGAGAAATGACGATAAAATTGCTGTTTTAAACTTGCAAAAACATAGAAAAACGCTGATTTTAACTATTCAAACTGATAAATTCAGGTTTCTTTCGTGCAAAACTGCGATTTATGAGAAATGACGATAAAATTGCTGTTTTAAACTTGCAAAAACATAGAAAAACGCTGTTTTCAACTATTAAAACTGATAAATTCATGTTTCTTACGTTCGAAACGGTGGATTTTTGTGAAATCACGATAAAATTGCTGTGTTAAACTTGCAAAAACATAGAAAAACGCTGTTTTCAACTATTCAAACTGACAAATTCATGTTTCTTCCGTGCGAAACGGCTATTTATTAGAAATGACGATAAAATTGCTGTTTTAAACTTGCAAAAACATAGAAAAACGCTATTTTGAACTACTCAAACTGATAAATTCATGTTTCCTTCGTGCGTAACTGCGATTTATGAAAAATAACGATAAAATTTCTGTTTTAAACTTGCAAAAACATAGAAAAACGCTGTTTTCAACTATTCAAACTGATAAATTCATGTTTCTTTCGTGCGAAACGGCGATTTAAGAATTGACAATAAAATTGCTGTTTTAAACTTGCAAAAACATAGAAAAACGCTGTTTTGAACTATTCAAACTGACAAATTCATGTTTCTTTAGTGTGAAACCGCGATTTATGAGAAATGACAATAAAATTGCTGTTTTAAACTTGCAAAAACATAGAAAAACGCTGTTTTTAACTATTCAAACTGATAAATTCAGGTTTCTTTCGTGTGAAACGTCGATTTATGAGAAATGACGATAAAATTGCTGTTTGAAACTTGCAAAAACATAGAAAAACGCTGTTTTCAACTATTCAAACTGATAAATTCATGTTTCTTTCGTGTGAAACGGCGATTTATGAGAAATGACGATAAAATTGCTGTTTTAAACTTGCAAAAACATAGAAAAACGCTGTTTTTAACTATTCAAACTGATAAATTCAGGTTTCTTTCGTTCTAAACGGTGGATTTTTGTGAAATCACGATAAAACTGCTGTTTTAAACTTGCAAAAACATAGAAAAAAGCTGTTTTGAACTATTCAAACTGACAAATTCATGTTTCTTTCGTGCGAAACGGCGATTTATGAGAAATGACGTTAAAATTGCCGTTTTAAACTTGCAAAAACATAGAAAAACGCTGTTTTCAACTATTCAAACTGATAAATTCATGTTTCTTTTGTGTGAAACGGCGATTTATGAGAAATGACGATAAAATTGCTGTTTTAAACTTGCAAAAACATAGAAAAACGCTGTTTTTAACTATTCAAACTGATAAATTCAGGTTTCTTTCGTGCGAAACGGCGATTTATGAGAAATGACGATAAAATTGCTGTTTTTAACTTGCAAAAACATAGAAAAACGCTGTTTTCAACTATTCAAACTGATAAAATCATGTTTCTTAAGTTCGAAACGTTGGATTTTTGTGAAATCACGATAAAATTGCTGTTTTAAACTTACAAAAACATTGAAAAACGCTGTTTTCAACTATTCAAACTGACAAATTCATGTTTCTTCCGTGCGAAACGGCTATTTATGAGAAATGACGATAAAATTGCTGTTTTAAACTTGCAAAAACATAGAAAAACGCTGTTTTGAACTATTCAAACTGACAAATTCATGTTTCTTTCGTGTGAAACGGCAATTTATGAGAAGTGACGATAAAATTGCTGTTTTAAACTTGCAAAAACATAGAAAAACGCTGTTTTGAACTATTCAAACTTACAAATTCATGTTTCTTTCGTGCGAAACGGCGATTTTTGAGAAATGACGATAAAATTGCTGTTTTAAACTTGCAAAAACATATAAAAACGCTGTTTTGAACTATTCAAACTGACAAATTCATGTTTCTTTCGTGCGAAACGGCGATTTATGAGAAATGACGATAAAATTGCTGTTTTAAACTTGCAAAAACATAGAAAAACGCTGTTTTTAACTATTCAAACTGTTAAATACAGGTTTCTTTCCTGCGAAACGGCGATTTATGAGAAATGACGATAAAATTGCTGTTTTAAACTTGAAAAAACATAGAAAAACGCTGTTTTGAACTATTCAAACTGACAAATTTATGTTTCTTTCGTGCGAAACGGCGATTTATGAGAAATGACGATAAAATTGCTGTTTTAAACTTGCAAAAACATGGAAAAACGCTGTTTTGAACTATTCAAACTGACAAATTCATGTTTCTTTCGTGTGAAACGGCGATTTATGAGAAATGACGATAAAATTGCTGTTTAAAACTTGCAAAAACATAGAAAAACGCTGATTTTAACTATTCAAACTGATAAATTCAGGTTTCTTTCGTGCAAAACTGCGATTTATGAGAAATGACGATAAAATTGCTGTTTTAAACTTGCAAAAACATAGAAAAACGCTGTTTTCAACTATTAAAACTGATAAATTCATGTTTCTTACGTTCGAAACGGTGGATTTTTGTGAAATCACGATAAAATTGCTGTGTTAAACTTGCAAAAACATAGAAAAACGCTGTTTTCAACTATTCAAACTGACAAATTCATGTTTCTTCCGTGCGAAACGGCTATTTATTAGAAATGACGATAAAATTGCTGTTTTAAACTTGCAAAAACATAGAAAAACGCTATTTTCAACTACTCAAACTGATAAATTCATGTTTCCTTCGTGCGTAACTGCGATTTATGAAAAATAACGATAAAATTTCTGTTTTAAACTTGCAAAAACATAGAAAAACGCTGTTTTCAACTATTCAAACTGATAAATTCATGTTTCTTTCGTGCGAAACGGCGATTTAAGAATTGACAATAAAATTGCTGTTTTAAACTTGCAAAAACATAGAAAAACGCTGTTTTGAACTATTCAAACTGACAAATTCATGTTTCTTTAGTGTGAAACCGCGATTTATGAGAAATGACAATAAAATTGCTGTTTTAAACTTGCAAAAACATAGAAAAACGCTGTTTTGAACTATTCAAACTGACAAATTCATGTTTCTTTCGTGTGAAACGTCGATTTATGAGAAATGACGATAAAATTGCTGTTTGAAACTTGCAAAAACATAGAAAAACGCTGTTTTCAACTATTCAAACTGATAAATTCATGTTTCTTTCGTGTGAAACGGCGATTTATGAGAAATGACGATAAAATTGCTGTTTTAAACTTGCAAAAACATAGAAAAACGCTGTTTTTAACTATTCAAACTGATAAATTCAGGTTTCTTTCGTTCTAAACGGTGGATTTTTGTGAAATCACGATAAAACTGCTGTTTTAAACTTGCAAAAACATAGAAAAAAGCTGTTTTGAACTATTCAAACTGACAAATTCATGTTTCTTTCGTGCGAAACGGCGATTTATGAGAAATGACGTTAAAATTGCCGTTTTAAACTTGCAAAAACATAGAAAAACGCTGTTTTCAACTATTCAAACTGATAAATTCATGTTTCTTTTGTGTGAAACGGCGATTTATGAGAAATGACGATAAAATTGCTGTTTTAAACTTGCAAAAACATAGAAAAACGCTGTTTTTAACTATTCAAACTGATAAATTCAGGTTTCTTTCGTGCGAAACGGCGATTTATGAGAAATGACGATAAAATTGCTGTTTTAAACTTGCAAAAACATAGAAAAACGCTGTTTTGAACTATTCAAACTGCCAAATTAATGTTTCTTACGTGCGAAACGGCGATTTATGAGAAATGACGATAAAATTGCTGTTTTAAACTTGCAAAAACATAGAAAAACGCTGTTTTGAACTATTCAAACTGACAATTCATGTTTCTTTAGTGCGAAACGGCGATTTATGAGAAATGACGATAAAATTGCTGTTTTAAACTTGCAAAAACATAGAAAAACGATGTTTTCAACTATTAAACCTGATAAATTCATGTTTCTTACGTTCGAAACGGTGGATTTTTGTGAAATCACGATAAAATTGCTCTTTTAAACTTTCAAAAACATTGAAAAACGCTGTTTTCAACTATTCAAACTGACAATTTCATGTTTCTTCCGTGCGAAACGGCGATTTATGAGAAATAACGATAAAATTGCTATTTTAAAATTGCAAAAACATAGAAAAACGCTGTTTTCAACTATTCAAACTGACAAATTCATGTTTCTTTCGTGTGAAACGGCGATTTATAAGAAATGACGATAAAATTGCTGTTTTAAACTTGCAAAAACATAGAAAAACGCTGTTTTGAACTATTCAAACTGACAAATTCATGTTTCTTTCGTGCGAAACGGCGATTTATGAGAAATGACGATAAAATTGCTGTTTTAAAATTGCAAAAACATAGAAAAATGCTGTTTTCAACTATTCAATCTGATAAATTCATGTTTCTTTCGTGCGAAACGGCGATTTATGAGAAATGACGATAAAATTGCTGTTTTAAACTTGCAAAAACATAGAAAAACGCTGTTTTGAACTATTCAAACTGACAAATTCATGTTTCTTTCGTGTGAAACGGCGATTTATGAGAAATGACGATAAAATTGCTGTTTTAAACTTGCAAAAACATACAAAAACGCTGTTTTGAACTATTCAAACTGACAAATTCATGTTTCTTTCATGCGAAACGGCGATTTATGAGAAATGACGATAAAATTGCTGTTTTAAACTTGCAAAAACATAGAAAAACGCTGTTTTGAACTATTCAAACTGACAAATTCATGTTTCTTTCGTGCGAAACGGCGATTTATGAGAAATGACGTTAAAATTGCTGTTTTAAACTTGCAAAAACATAGAAAAACGCTGTTTTCAACTATTCAAACTGATAAATTCATGTTTCTTTCGTGCGAAACGGCGATTTATGAGAAATGACGATAAAATTGCTGTTTTAAACTTGCAAAAACATAGAAAAACGCTGTATTTAACTATTCAAACTGATAAATTCTGGTTGCTTTCGTGCGAAACGGCGATTTATGAGAATTGACGATAAATTTGCTGTTTTAAACTTGCAAAAACATAGAAAAACGCTGTTTTGAACTATTCAAACTGCCAAATTAATGTTTCTTACGTGCGAAACGGCGATTTATGAGAAATGACGATAAAATTGCTGTTTTAAACTTGCAAAAACATAGAAAAACACTGTTTTCAACTATTCAAACTGATAAATTCATGTTTCTTACGTGCGAAACGGCGAATTATGAGAAATGACGATAAAATTGCTGTTTTAAACTTGCAAAAACATAGAAAAACGCTGTTTTGAACTATTCAAACTGACAAATTCATGTTTCTTTCGTGTGAAACGGCGATTTATGAGAAATGACGATAAAATTGCTGTTTTAAACTTGCAAAAACATAGAAAAACGCTGTTTTGAACTATTCAAACTGACAAATTCATGTTTCTTTAGTGCGAAACGGCGATTTATGAGAAATGACGATAAAATTGCTGTTTTAAACTTGCAAAAACATAGAAAAACGCTGTTTTGAACTATTCAAACTGCCAAATTAATGTTTCTTACGTGCGAAACGGCGATTTATGAGAAATGACGATAAAATTGCTGTTTTAAACTTGCAAAAACATAGAAAAACGCTGTTTTGAACTATTCAAACTGCCAAATTAATGTTTCTTACGTGCGAAACGGCGATTTATGAGAAATGACGATAAAATTGCTGTTTTAAACTTGCAAAAACATAGAAAAACGCTGTTTTGAACTATTCAAACTGACAATTCATGTTTCTTTAGTGCGAAACGGCGATTTATGAGAAATGACGATAAAATTGCTGTTTTAAACTTGCAAAAACATAGAAAAACGCTGTTTTCAACTATTAAACCTGATAAATTCATGTTTCTTACGTTCGAAACGGTGGATTTTTGTGAAATCACGATAAAATTGCTCTTTTAAACTTTCAAAAACATTGAAAAACGCTGTTTTCAACTATTCAAACTGACAATTTCATGTTTCTTCCGTGCGAAACGGCGATTTATGAGAAATGACGATAAAATTGCTATTTTAAAATTGCAAAAACATAGAAAAATGCTGTTTTCAACTATTCAATCTGATAAATTCATGTTTCTTTCGTGCGAAACGGCGATTTATGAGAAATGACGATAAAATTGCTGTTTTAAACTTGCAAAAACATAGAAAAACGCTGTTTTGAACTATTCAAACTGACAAATTCATGTTTCTTTCGTGTGAAACGGCGATTTATGAGAAATGACGATAAAATTGCTGTTTTAAACTTGCAAAAACATAGAAAAACGCTGATTTTAACTATTCAAACTGATAAATTCAGGTTTCTTTCGTGCAAAACTGCGATTTATGAGAAATGACGATAAAATTGCTGTTTTAAACTTGCAAAAACATAGAAAAACGCTGTTTTCAACTATTAAAACTGATAAATTCATGTTTCTTACGTTCGAAACGGTGGATTTTTGTGAAATCACGATAAAATTGCTGTTTTAAACTTGCAAAAACATAGAAAAACGCTGTTTTCAACTATTCAAACTGACAAATTCATGTTTCTTCCGTGCGAAACGGCTATTTATGAGAAATGACGATAAAATTGCTGTTTTAAACTTGCAAAAACATAGAAAAACGCTATTTTCAACTACTCAAACTGATAAATTCATGTTTCCTTCGTGCGTAACTGCGATTTATGAAAAATAACGATAAAATTGCTGTTTTAAACTTACAAAAACATAGAAAAACGCTGTTTTCAACTGTTCAAATTGATAATTTCATGTTTCTTTCGAGCGAAACGGCGATTTATGAGAAATGAAAATAAAATTGCTGTTTTAAACTTGCAGAAACATAGAAAAACGCTGTTTTCAACTATTCAAACTGATAAATTCATGTTTCTTCCGTGCGAAACGGCGATTTATGAGAAATGACGATAAAATTGCTGTTTTAAACTTGCAAAAATATAGAGAAACGCTGTTTTCAACTGTTCAAACTGATAAATTCATGTTTTTTTCGTGCGAAACGGCGATTTATGAGAAATGACGATAAAATTGCTGTTTTAAATTTGCAAAAACATAGAAAAACGCTGTTTTCAACTATTAAAACTGATAAATTTATGTTTCTTTAGTTCGAAACGGTGGATTTTTGTGAAATCACGATGAAACAGCTGTTTTAAACTAGCAAAACCAAAAAAACGCTGTTTTCAACAATCTAAACTGACGTATTTAAAATGCTGTTTTAAACTTGCAAAAACATAGAAAACGCTGTTTTGAACTATCCAAACTGACAAATTCTGTTTTGTGGTTTGGGGTTCGAGGTTTGATGTTTGGGGTTGAGGTTTGGGGTTTGAGGTTTGGGGTTCGCGGTTTGAGGTTTGGGGTTGGGGTTCGGTGTTTGAGGTTTGGGGTTCGCGGTTTGAGGTTTGGGGTTGGGGTTCGGTGTTTGAGGTTTGGGGTTTGGGGTTCGAGGTTTGAGGTTTGGGGTTCGAGGTTTGAGGTTTGGGGTTGAGGTTTGGGGTTTGAGGTTTGGGGTTGGGGGTTCGAGTTTTGGGGTTTGGGGTTGAGGTTTTCGGTTGAGGTTTAGGGTTGAGGTTTGGGGTTGAGGTTTGGGGTTGAGGTTTGGGGTTGAGGTTTGGTGTTGAGGTTTGGGGTTTGAGGTTAGGGATTTGGGGTTCGAAATTTGAGGTTTGGGGTTTGAGGTTTGGGGTTGGGGGTTCGAGTTTTGGGGTTTGGGGTTGAGGTTTGGGGTTGAAATTTGGAGTTGAGGTTTGGGGTTGAGGTTTGGGGTTTAAGGTTAGGGATTTGGAGTTCAAAGTTTGAGGTTTGGGGTTCGAGGATTGAGGTTTGGGGTTGAGGGTTGGGGTTTGAGTTTGGGGATTGGGGTTCGGGGATTTAGGTTTGGTGTTTGTGGTGTTTGGATTGGGTGAAATGTTTCTTTTGTGCGAAACGGCGAATTATGAGATTCAAATTGCTGTTTTAAACTTGTGAAAACATAAAAAACGCTGTTTTCAACTAATCAAACTGATGAATTTATTTTGTTGGAAACTGCGGATTTTTGTGAAATCACGATAAAACTCTGTTTTCAACTATTCAAACAGATAAATTCATGTTTCTTTCCTTCGAAACGGTGGATTTTTGTGAAATCACTATAAAACTGCTGTTTTAAACTAGCAAAATACGCTGTTTTCAACAATCTAAACTGACGTATTTAAAATGCTGTTTTAAACTTGCAAAAACATAGAAAACGCAGTTTTGAACTATCCAAACTGACAAATTCATGTTTCTTTCGTGCGAAACGGCGATTTATGAGAAATGACGATAAAATTGCTGTTTTAAACTTGCAAAAACATAGAAAAACGCTGTTTTGAACTATTCAAACTGACAAATTCATGTTTCTTTCGTGTGAAACGGCGATTTTTGAGAAATGACGATAAAATTGCTGTTTTCAACTTGCAAAAACATAGAAAAACGCTGTTTTGAACTATTCAAACTGACAAATTCATGTTTCTTTCGTGCGAAACGGCGATTTATGAGAAATGACAATAAAATTGCTGTTATAAACTTGCAAAAACATAGAAAAACGCTGTTTTGAACTATTCAAAATGACAAATTCATGTTTCTTTCGTGCGAAACGGCGATTTCTGAGAAATGACGATATAATTGCTGTTTTAAACTTGCAAAAACATAGAAAAACGCTGTTTTCAACTATTCAAACTGATAAATTTATGTTTCTTTCGTGCGAAACGGCGATTTATGAGAAATGACGATAAAATTGCTGTTTTAAACTTGCAAAAACATAGAAAAACGCTGTTTTGAACTATTCAAACTGACAAATTCATGTTTCTTTCGTGTGAAACGGCGATTTATGAGAAATGACGATAAAATTGCTGTTTTAAACTTGCAAAAACATAGAAAAACGCTGATTTTAACTATTCAAACTGATAAATTCAGGTTTCTTTCGTGCGAAACTGCGATTTATGAGAAATGACGATAAAATTGCTGTTTTAAACTTGCAAAAACATAGAAAAACGCTGTTTTCAACTATTAAAACTGATAAATTTATGTTTCTTTAGTTCGAAACGGTGGATTTTTGTGAAATCACGATGAAACAGCTGTTTTAAACTAGCAAAACCAAGAAAACGCTGTTTTCAACTATCTAAATTGACGTATTTAAAATGCTGTTTTAAACTTGCAAAAACATATGAAACGCTGTTTTGAACTATCCAAACTGACAAATTCTGTTTTGTGGTTTGGGGTTCGAGGTTTGATGTTTGGGATTGAGGTTTGGGGTTTGAGGTTTGGGGTTCGCGGTTTGATGTTTGGGGTTGGGGTTCGGTGTTTAAGGTTTGGGGTTCGCGGTTTGAGGTTGGGGTTGGGGTTCAGTGTTTGAGGTTTGGGGTTTGGGGTTCGAGGTGTGAGGTTTGGGGTTCGAGGTTTGAGGTTTGGGGTTGAGGTTTGGGGTTTTAAGTTTGGGGTTGGGGGTTCAAGTTTTGGGGTTTGGGGTTGAGGTTTTCGGTTGAGGTTTAGGGTTGAGGTTTGGGGTTGAGGTTTAGGGTTGAGGTTTGGGGTTGAGGTTTGAAGTTGAGGTTTGGGGTTGAGGTTTGGGGTTGAGGTTTAGGGTTTGAGGTTAGGGATTTGGGGTTCGAAGTTTGAGGTTTGGGGTTTGAGGTTTGGGGTTGGGGGTTCGAGTTTTGGGGTTTGGGGTTGAGGTTTGGGGTTGAGGTTTGGGGTTGAGGTTTGGGGTTGAGGTTTGGGGTTGAGGTTTGGGGTTGAGGTTTGGGGTTTATATTTGGGGTTGAGGTTTGAAGTTGAGGTTTGGGGTTTGAGGTTAGGGATTTGAAGTTCGAAGTTTGAGGTTTGGGGTTCGCGGTTTGATGTTTGGGGTTGGGGTTCGGTGTTTAAGGTTTGGGGTTCGCGGTTTGAGGTTGGGGTTGGGGTTCAGTGTTTGAGGTTTGGGGTTTGGGGTTCGAGGTGTGAGGTTTAGGGTTCGAGGTTTGAGGTTTGGGGTTGAGGTTTGGGGTTTTAAGTTTGGGGTTGGGGGTTCAAGTTTTGGGGTTTGGGGTTGAGGTTTTCGGTTGAGGTTTAGGGTTGAGGTTTGGGGTTGAGGTTTAGGGTTGAGGTTTGGGGTTGAGGTTTGAAGTTGAGGTTTGGGGTTGAGGTTTGGGGTTGAGGTTTAGGGTTTGAGGTTAGGGATTTGGGGTTCGAAGTTTGAGGTTTGGGGTTGGAGGTTCGAGTTTTGGGGTTTGGGGTTGAGGTTTGGGGTTGAGGTTTGGGGTTGAGGTTTAGGGTTGAGGTTTGGGGTTGAGGTTTGGGGTTGAGGTTTGGGGTTTATATTTGGGGTTGAGGTTTGGGGTTGAGGTTTGGGGTTTGAGGTTAGGGATTTGAAGTTCGAAGTTTGAGGTTTGGGGTTCGAGGATTGAGGTTTGGGGTTGAGGGTTGGGGTTTGAGTTTGGGGATTGGGGTTCGGGGTTTTAGGTTTGGTTTTTGTGGTGTTTGGATTGGGTGAAATGTTTCTATCGTGCGAAACGGCGAATTATGAGATTCAAATTGCTGTTTTAAACTTGTGAAAACATAAAAAACGCTGTTTTCAACTAATCAAACTGATGAACTTATTTTGTTGGAAACTGCGGATTTTTGTGAAATCACGATAAAACGCTGTTTTCAACTATTCAAACTGATAAATTCATGTTTCTTTCGTGAGAAACGGTGATTTAAGAGAAATGACGATAAAATTGCTGTTTTAAACTTGCAAAAACATAGAAAAACGCTGTTTTCAACTACTCAAACAGATAAATTCATGTTTCTTTCCTTCGAAACGGTGGATTTTTGTGAAATCACGATAAAACTGCTGTTTTAAACTAGCAAAATACGCTGTTTTCAACAATCTAAACTGACGTATTTAAAATGCTGTTTTAAACTTGCAAAAACATAGAAAAACGCTGTTTTGAACTATTCAAACTGATAAATTAATGTTTCTTTCGTGTGAAACGGCGATTTTTGAGAAATGACGATAAAATTGCTGTTTTAAACTTGCAAAAACATAGAAAAACGCTGTTTTGAACTATTCAAACTGACAAATTCATGTTTCTTTCGTGTGAAACGGCGATTTATGAGAAATGACGATAAAATTGCTGTTTTAAACTTGCAAAAACATAGAAAAACGCTGTTTTGAACTATTCAAACTGACAAATTCATGTTTCTTTCGTGCGAAACGGCGATTTATGAGAAATGAATATAAAATTGCTGTTTTAAACTTTCAAAAACATAGAAAAACAATGTTTTCAACTATTCAAACTGATAAATTCATGTTTCTTACGTTCGAAACGGTGGATTTTTGTGAAATCACGATAAAATTGCTGTTTTAAACTTGCAAAAACATAGAGAAACGCTGTTTTCAACTGTTCAAACTGATAAATTCATGTTTTTTTCGTGCGAAACGGCGATTTATGAGAATTGACGATAAAATTGCTGTTTTAAATTTGCAAAAACATAGAAAAACGCTGTTTTCAACTATTAAAACTGATAAATTTATGTTTCTTTAGTTCGAAACGGTGGATTTTTGTGAAATCACGATGAAACAGCTGTTTTAAACTAGCAAAACCAAGAAAACGCTGTTTTCAACAATCTAAACTGACGTATTTAAAATGCTGTTTTAAACTTGCAAAAACATAGAAAACGCTGTTTTGAACTATCCAAACTGACAAATTCTGTTTTGTGGTTTGGGGTTCGAGGTTTGATGTTTGGGGTTGAGGTTTGGGGTTTGAGGTTTGGGGTTCGCGGTTTGAGGTTTGGGGTTGGGGTTCGGTGTTTGAGGTTTGGGGTTCGCGGTTTGAGGTTTGGGGTTGGGGTTCGGTGTTTGAGGTTTGGGGTTTGGGGTTCGAGGTTTGAGGTTTGGGGTTCGAGGTTTGAGGTTTGGGGTTGAGGTTTGGGGTTTGAGGTTTGGGGTTGGGGGTTCGAGTTTTGGGGTTTGGGGTTGAGGTTTTCGGTTGAGGTTTAGGGTTGAGGTTTGGGGTTGAGGTTTGGGGTTGAGGTTTGGGGTTGAGGTTTGGTGTTGAGGTTTGGGGTTTGAGGTTAGGGATTTGGGGTTCGAAATTTGAGGTTTGGGGTTTGAGGTTTGGGGTTGGGGATTCGAGTTTTGGGGTTTGGGGTTGAGGTTTGGGGTTGAGGTTTGGGGTTGAAATTTGGAGTTGAGGTTTGGGGTTGAGGTTTGGGGTTTAAGGTTAGGGATTTGGAGTTCAAAGTTTGAGGTTTGGGGTTCGAGGATTGAGGTTTGGGGTTGAGGGTTGGGGTTTGAGTTTGGGGATTGGGGTTCGGGGATTTAGGTTTGGTGTTTGTGGTGTTTGGATTGGGTGAAATGTTTCTTTTGTGCGAAACGGCGAATTATGAGATTCAAATTGCTGTTTTAAACTTGTGAAAACATAAAAAACGCTGTTTTCAACTAATCAAACTGATGAATTTATTTTGTTGGAAACTGCGGATTTTTGTGAAATCACGATAAAACTCTGTTTTCAACTATTCAAACAGATAAATTCATGTTTCTTTCCTTCGAAACGGTGGATTTTTGTGAAATCACTATAAAACTGCTGTTTTAAACTAGCAAAATACGCTGTTTTCAACAATCTAAACTGACGTATTTAAAATGCTGTTTTAAACTTGCAAATACATAGAAAACGCAGTTTTGAACTATCCAAACTGACAAATTCATGTTTCTTTCGTGCGAAACGGCGATTTATGAGAAATGACGATAAAATTGCTGTTTTAAACTTGCAAAAACATAGAAAAACGCTGTTTTGAACTATTCAAACTGACAAATTCATGTTTCTTTCGTGTGAAACGGCGATTTTTGAGAAATGACGATAAAATTGCTGTTTTCAACTTGCAAAAACATAGAAAAACGCTGTTTTGAACTATTCAAACTGACAAATTCATGTTTCTTTCGTGCGAAACGGCGATTTATGAGAAATGACAATAAAATTGCTGTTATAAACTTGCAAAAACATAGAAAAACGCTGTTTTGAACTATTCAAAATGACAAATTCATGTTTCTTTCGTGCGAAACGGCGATTTCTGAGAAATGACGATATAATTGCTGTTTTAAACTTGCAAAAACATAGAAAAACGCTGTTTTCAACTATTCAAACTGATATATTTAGGTTTCTTTCGTGCGAAACGGCGATTTATGAGAAATGACGATAAAATTGCTGTTTTCAACTTGCAAAAACATAGAAAAACGCTGTTTTGAACTATTCAAACTGACAAATTCATGTTTCTTTCGTGCGAAACGGCGATTTATGAGAAATGACAATAAAATTGCTGTTATAAACTTGCAAAAACATAGAAAAACGCTGTTTTGAACTATTCAAACTGACAAATTCATGTTTCTTTCGTGTGAAACGGCGATTTATGAGAAATGACGATAAAATTGCTGTTTTAAACTTGCAAAAACATAGGAAAACGCTGATTTTAACTATTCAAACTGATAAATTCAGGTTTCTTTCGTGCGAAACTGCGATTTATGAGAAATGACGATAAAATTGCTGTTTTAAACTTGCAAAAACATAGAAAAACGCTGTTTTCAACTATTAAAACTGATAAATTTATGTTTCTTTAGTTCAAAACGGTGGATTTTTGTGAAATCACGATGAAACAGCTGTTTTAAACTAGCAAAACCAAGAAAACGCTGTTTTCAACTATCTAAATTGACGTATTTAAAATGCTGTTTTAAACTTGCAAAAACATATGAAACGCTGTTTTGAACTATCCAAACTGACAAATTCTGTTTTGTGGTTTGGGGTTCGAGGTTTGATGTTTGGGATTGAGGTTTGGGGTTTGAGGTTTGGGGTTCGCGGTTTGATGTTTGGGGTTGGGGTTCGGTGTTTAAGGTTTGGGGTTCGCGGTTTGAGGTTGGGGTTGGGGTTCAGTGTTTGAGGTTTGGGGTTTGGGGTTCGAGGTGTGAGGTTTGGGGTTCGAGGTTTGAGGTTTGGGGTTGAGGTTTGGGGTTTTAAGTTTGGGGTTGGGGGTTCAAGTTTTGGGGTTTGGGGTTGAGGTTTTCGGTTGAGGTTTAGGGTTGAGGTTTGGGGTTGAGGTTTAGGGTTGAGGTTTGGGGTTGAGGTTTGAAGTTGAGGTTTGGGGTTGAGGTTTGGGGTTGAGGTTTAGGGTTTGAGGTTAGGGATTTGGGGTTCGAAGTTTGAGGTTTGGGGTTTGAGGTTTGGGGTTGGGGGTTCGAGTTTTGGGGTTTGGGGTTGAGGTTTGGGGTTGAGGTTTGGGGTTGAGGTTTGGGGTTGAGGTTTGGGGTTGAGGTTTGGGGTTGAGGTTTGGGGTTTATATTTGGGGTTGAGGTTTGAAGTTGAGGTTTGGGGTTTGAGGTTAGGGATTTGAAGTTCGAAGTTTGAGGTTTGGGGTTCGAGGATTGAGGTTTGGGGTTGAGGGTTGGGGTTTGAGTTTGGGGATTGGGGTTCGGGGTTTTAGGTTTGGTTTTTGTGGTGTTTGGATTGGGTGAAATGTTTCTATCGTGCGAAACGGCGAATTATGAGATTCAAATTGCTGTTTTAAACTTGTGAAAACATAAAAAACGCTGTTTTCAACTAATCAAACTGATGATTTTATTTTGTTGGAAACTGCGGATATTTGTGAAATCACGATAAAACGCTGTTTTCAACTATTCAAACTGATAAATTCATGTTTCTTTCGTGAGAAACGGTGATTTAAGAGAAATGACGATAAAATTGCTGTTTTAAACTTGCAAAAACATAGAAAAACGCTGTTTTCAACTACTCAAACAGATAAATTCATGTTTCTTTCCTTCGAAACGGTGGATTTTTGTGAAATCACGATAAAACTGCTGTTTTAAACTAGCAAAATACGCTGTTTTCAACAATCTAAACTGACGTATTTAAAATGCTGTTTTAAACTTGCAAAAACATAGAAAAACGCTGTTTTGAACTATTCAAACTGACAAATTAATGTTTCTTTCGTGTGAAACGGCGATTTTTGAGAAATGACGATAAAATTGCTGTTTTAAACTTGCAAAAACATAGAAAAACGCTGTTTTGAACTATTCTAACTGATAAATTCATGTTTCTTACGTTCGAAACGGTGGATTTTTGTGAAATCACGATAAAATTGCTGTTTTAAACTTGCAAAAACATTGAAAAACGCTGTTTTCAACTATTCAAACTGACAAATTCATGTTTCTTCCGTGTGAAACGGCGATTTATGAGAAATTACGATTAAATTGCTGTTTTAAACTTGCAAAAACATAGAAAAACGCTGTTTTGAACTATTCAAACTGACAAATTCATGTTTCTTTCGTGTGAAACGGCGATTTTTGAGAAATGACGATAAAATTGCTGTTTTAAACTTGCAAAAACATAGAAAAACGCTGTTTTGAACTATTCAAACTGACAAATTCATGTTTCTTTCGTGCGAAACGGCGATTTATGAGAAATGACGATAAAATTGCTGTTTTAAACTTGCAAAAACATAGAAAAACGCTGTTTTGAACTATTCAAACTGACAAATTCATGTTTCTTTCGTGCGAAACGGCGATTTATGAGAAATGATGATAAAATTGCTGTTTTTAACTTGCAAAAACATAGAAAAACGCTGTTTTCAACTATTCAAACTGATAAATTCATGTTTCTTAAGTTCGAAACGGTGGATTTTTGTGAAATCACGATAAAATTGCTGTTTTAAACTTGTAAAACCATTGAAAAACGCTGTTTTCAACTATTCAAACTGACAAATTCATGTTTCTTCCGTGCGAAACGGCGATTTATGAGAAATGACGAGAAAATTGCTGTTTTAAACTTGCAAAAACATAGAAAAACGCTGTTTTTAACTATTCAAACTGACAAATTCATGTTTCTTTCGTGCGAAACGGCGATTTATGAGAAATGACGATAAAATTGCTGTTTTAAACTTGCAAAAACATAGAAAAACGCTGATTTTAACTATTCAAACTGATAAATTCAGGTTTCTTTCGTGCGAAACTGCGATTTATGAGAAATGATGATAAAATTGCTGTTTTAAACTTGCAAAAACATAGAAAAACGCTGATTTTAACTATTCAAACTGATAAATTCAGGTTTCTTTCGTGCGAAACTGCGATTTATGAGAAAGGACTATAAAATTGCTGTTTTAAACTTACAAAAACATAGAAAAAACGCTGTTTTCAACTATTAAAACTGATAAATTCATGTTTCTTTAGTTCGAAACGGTGGATTTTTGTGAAATCACGATGAAACAGCTGTTTTAAACTAGCAAAACCAAGAAAACGCTATTTTCAACAATCTAAACTGACGTATTTAAAATGCTGTTTTTAACTTGCAAAAACATAGAACACGCTGTTTTGAACTATCCAAACTGACAAATTCTGTTTTGTGGTTTGGGGTTCGAGGTTTGATGTTTGGGGTTGAGGTTTGGGGTTTGAGGTTTGGGGTTCGCGGTTTGAGGTTTGGGGTTGGGGTTCGGTGTTTGAGGTTTGGGGTTCGCGGTTTGAGGTTTGGGGTTCGCTGTTTGAGGTTTGGGGTTGGGGTTCGGTGTTTGAGGTTTGGGGTTCGCGGTTTGAGGTTTGGGGTTGGGGTTCGGTGTTTGAGGTTTGGGGTTTGGGGTTCGAGGTTTGAGGTTTGGGGTTCGAGCTTTGAGGTTTGGGGTTGGGGGTTCGAGTTTTGGGGTTTGGGGTTGAGGTTTTCGGTTGAGGTTTAGGGTTGAAGTTTGGGGTTGAGGTTTGGAATTTAGGTTTGGGGTTGAGGTTTGGGGTTGAGGTTTGGGGTTTGAGGTTAGGGATTTGGGGTTCGAAGTTTGAGGTTTGGGGTTTGAGGTTTGGGGTTTGAGGTTTGGGGTTGGGGGTTCGAGTTTAGGGGTTTCGGGTTGAGGTTTGGGGTTGAGGTTTGGGGTTGAGGTTTTGGGTTGAGGTTTGGGGTTGAAATTTGGGGTTAAGGTTTGGGGTTGAGGTTTGCGGTTTGAGGTTAGGGATTTGGGGTTCGAAGTTTGAGGTTTGGGGTTCGAGGATTGAGGTTTGGGGTTGAGGGTTGGGGTTTGAGTTTGGGGATTGGGATTCGGGGTTTTAGGTTTGGTTTTTGTGGTGTTTGGATTGGGTGAAATGTTTCTTTCGTGCGAAACGGCGAATTATGAGATTCAAATTGCTGTTTTAAACTTGTGAAAACATAAAAAACGCTGTTTTCAACTAATCAAACTGATGAATTTATTTTGTTGGAAACTGCGGATTTTTGTGAAATCACGATAAAACGCTGTTTTCAACTATTCAAACTGATAAATTCATGTTTCTTTCGTGAGAAACGGTGATTTAAAAGAAATGACGATAAAATTGCTGTTTTAAACTTGCAAAAACATAGAAAAACGCTGTTTTCAACTACTCAAACTGACAAATTCATGTTTCTTTCCTTCGAAACGGTGGATTTTTGTGAAATCACGATAAAACTGCTGTTTTAAACTAGCAAAATACGCTGTTTTCAACAATCTAAACTGACGTATTTAAAATGCTGTTTTAAACTTGCAAAAACATAGAAAACGCAGTTTTGAACTATCCAAAATGACAAATTCATGTTTCTTTCGTGCGAAACGGCGATTTATGAGAAATGACGATAAAATTGCTGTTTTAAACTTGCAAAAACATAGAAAAACGCTGTTTTGAACTATTCAAACTGACAAATTCATGTTTCTTTCGTGCGAAACGGCGATTTATGAGAAATGTCGATAAAATTGCTGTTTTAAACTTGCAAAAACATAGAAAAACCCTGTTTTGAACTATTCAAACTGACAAATTCATGTTTCTTTCGTGCGAAACGGCGATTTATGAGAAATGACGATAAAATTGCTGTTTTAAACTTGCAAAAACATAGAAAAACGCTGTTTTGAACTATTCAAACTGCCAAATTAATGTTTCTTACGTGCGAAACGGCGATTTATGAGAAATGACGATAAAATTGCTGTTTTAAACTTGCAAAAACATAGAAAAACGCTGTTTTCAACTATTCAAACTGATAAATTCATGTTTCTTTCGTGCGAAACGGCGAATTATGAGAAATGACGATAAAATTGCTGTTTTAAACTTGCAAAAACATAGAAAAACGCTGTTTTGAACTATTCAAACTGACAAATTCATGTTTCTTTCGTGCGAAACGGCGATTTATGAGAAATGACGATAAAATTGCTGTTTTAAACTTGCAAAAACATAGAAAAACGGTGTTTTCAATTAATCAAACTGATAAATTCTGGTTTCTTTCGTGCGAAACGGCGATTTATGTGAAATGACGATAAAATTGCTGTTTTAAACTTGCAAAAACATAGAAAAACGCTGTTTTGAACTGTTTAAACTGACAAATTCATGTTTCTTTCGTGCGAAACGGCGATTTATGAGAAATGACGATAAAATTGCTGTTTTAAACTTGCAAAAACATAGAAAAACGCTGTTTTGAACTATTTAAACTGATAAATTCAGGTTTCTTTCGTTCGAAACGGTGGATTATTGTGAAATCACGATAAAACTGCTGTTTTAAACTAGCAAAATACGCTGTTTTCAACAATCTAAACTGACGTATTTAAAATGCTGTTTTAAACTTGCAAAAACATAGAAAAACGCTGTTTTGAACTATTCAAACTGACAAATTAATGTTTCTTTCGTGTGAAACGGCGATTTTTGAGAAATGACGATAAAATTGCTGTTTTAAACTTGCAAAAACATAGAAAAACGCTGTTTTCAACTATTCAAACTGATAAATTCATGTTTTTTTGTGCGAAACGGCGATTTATGAGAAATGACGATAAAATTGCTGTTTTAAACTTGCAAAACCATAGAAAAACGCTGTTTTGAACTATTCAAACTGACAAATTCATGTTTCTTTCGTGTGAAACGGCGATTTATGAGAAATGACGATAAAATTGCTGTTTTAAACTTGCAAAAACATAGAAAAACGCTGTTTTGAACTATTCAAACTGACAAATTCATGTTTCTTTCGTGCGAAACGGCGATTTATGAGAAATGATGATAAATTTGCTGTTTTTAACTTGCAAAAACATAGAAAAACGCTGTTTTCAACTATTCAAACTGATAAATTCATGTTTCTTAAGTTCGAAACGGTGGATTTTTGTGAAATCACGATAAAATTGCTGTTTTAAACTTGTAAAACCATTGAAAAACGCTGTTTTCAACTATTCAAACTGACAAATTCATGTTTCTTCCGTGCGAAACGGCGATTTATGAGAAATGACGAGAAAATTGCTGTTTTAAACTTGCAAAAACATAGAAAAACGCTGTTTTTAACTATTCAAACTGACAAATTCATGTTTCTTTCGTGCGAAACGGCGATTTATGAGAAATGACGATAAAATTGCTGTTTTAAACTTGCAAAAACATAGAAAAACGCTGATTTTAACTATTCAAACTGATAAATTCAGGTTTCTTTCGTGCGAAACTGCGATTTATGAGAAATGATGATAAAATTGCTGTTTTTAACTTGCAAAAACATAGAAAAACGCTGATTTTAACTATTCAAACTGCTAAATTCAGGTTTCTTTCGTGCGAAACTGCGATTTATGAGAAAGGACTATAAAATTGCTGTTTTAAACTTACAAAAACATAGAAAAAACGCTGTTTTCAACTATTAAAACTGATAAATTCATGTTTCTTTAGTTCGAAACGGTGGATTTTTGTGAAATCACGATGAAACAGCTGTTTTAAACTAGCAAAACCAAGAAAACGCTATTTTCAACAATCTAAACTGACGTATTTAAAATGCTGTTTTTAACTTGCAAAAACATAGAACACGCTGTTTTGAACTATCCAAACTGACAAATTCTGTTTTGTGGTTTGGGGTTCGAGGTTTGATGTTTGGGGTTGAGGTTTGGGGTTTGAGGTTTGGGGTTCGCGGTTTGAGGTTTGGGGTTGGGGTTCGGTGTTTGAGGTTTGGGGTTCGCGGTTTGAGGTTTGGGGTTCGCGGTTTGAGGTTTGGGGTTGGGGTTCGGTGTTTGAGGTTTGGGGTTCGCGGTTTGAGGTTTGGGGTTGGGGTTCGGTGTTTGAGGTTTGGGGTTTGGGGTTCGAGGTTTGAGGTTTGGGGTTCGAGGTTTGAGGTTTGGGGTTGAGGTTTGGGGTTCGAGGTTTGGGGTTGGGGGTTCGAGTTTTGGGGTTTGGGGTTGAGGTTTTCGGTTGAGGTTTAGGGTTGAAGTTTGGGGTTGAGGTTTGGGGTTTAGGTTTGGGGTTGAGGTTTGGGGTTGAGGTTTGGGGTTTGAGGTTAGGGATTTGGGGTTTGAAGTTTGAGGTTTGGGGTTTGAGGTTTGGGGTTTGAGGTTTGGGGTTGGGGGTTCGAGTTTAGGGGTTTCGGGTTGAGGTTTGGGGTTGAGGTTTGGGGTTGAGGTTTTGGGTTGAGGTTTGGGGTTGAAATTTGGGGTTAAGGTTTGGGGTTGAGGTTTGGGGTTTGAGGTTAGGGATTTGGGGTTCGAAGTTTGAGGTTTGGGGTTCGAGGATTGAGGTTTGGGGTTGAGGGTTGGGGTTTGAGTTTGGGGATTGGGGTTCGGGGTTTTAGGTTTGGTTTTTGTGGTGTTTGGATTGGGTGAAATGTTTCTTTCGTGCGAAACGGCGAATTATGAGATTCAAATTGCTGTTTTAAACTTGTGAAAACATAAAAAACGCTGTTTTCAACTAATCAAACTGATGAATTTATTTTGTTGGAAACTGCGGATTTTGTGAAATCACGATAAAACGCCTGTTTTCAACTATTCAAACTGATAAAATCATGTTTCTTTCGTGAGAAACGGTGATTTAAAAGAAATGACGATAAAATTGCTGTTTTTAAACTTGCAAAAACATAGAAAAACGCTGTTTTGAACTATTCAAACTGGACAAATTCATGTTTCTTTCGTGCGAAACGGCGATTTATGAGAAATGACGATAAAAATGCTGTTTTAAACTTGCAAAAACATAGAAAAAACGCTGTTTTGAACTATTCAAACTGACAAATTCATGTTTCTTTCGTGCGAAACGGCGATTTATGAGAAATGATGATAAATTTGCTGTTTTTAACTTGCAAAAACATAGAAAAACGCTGAAAACGCTGTTTTCAACTATTCAAACTGATAAATTCATGTTTCTTAAGTTCGAAACGGTGGATTTTTGTGAAATCACGATAAAATTGCTGTTTTAAACTTGTAAAACCATTGAAAAACGCTGTTTTCAACTATTCAAACTGACAAATTCATGTTTCTTCCGTGCGAAACGGCGATTTATGAGAAATGACGAGAAAATTGCTGTTTTAAACTTGCAAAAACATAGAAAAACGCTGTTTTTAACTATTCAAACTGACAAATTCATGTTTCTTTCGTGCGAAACGGCGATTTATGAGAAATGACGATAAAATTGCTGTTTTAAACTTGCAAAAACATAGAAAAACGCTGATTTTAACTATTCAAACTGATAAATTCAGGTTTCTTTCGTGCGAAACTGCGATTTATGAGAAATGATGATAAAATTGCTGTTTTAAACTTGCAAAAACATAGAAAAACGCTGATTTTAACTATTCAAACTGCTAAATTCAGGTTTCTTTCGTGCGAAACTGCGATTTATGAGAAAGGACTATAAAATTGCTGTTTTAAACTTACAAAAACATAGAAAAAACGCTGTTTTCAACTATTAAAACTGATAAATTCATGTTTCTTTAGTTCGAAACGGTGGATTTTTGTGAAATCACGATGAAACAGCTGTTTTAAACTAGCAAAACCAAGAAAACGCTATTTTCAACAATCTAAACTGACGTATTTAAAATGCTGTTTTTAACTTGCAAAAACATAGAACACGCTGTTTTGAACTATCCAAACTGACAAATTCTGTTTTGTGGTTTGGGGTTCGAGGTTTGATGTTTGGGGTTGAGGTTTGGGGTTTGAGGTTTGGGGTTCGCGGTTTGAGGTTTGGGGTTGGGGTTCGGTGTTTGAGGTTTGGGGTTCGCGGTTTGAGGTTTGGGGTTGGGGTTCGGTGTTTGAGGTTTGGGGTTTGGGGTTCGAGGTTTGAGGTTTGGGGTTCGAGGTTTGAGGTTTGGGGTTGAGGTTTGGGGTTCGAGGTTTGGGGTTGGGGGTTCGAGTTTTGGGGTTTGGGGTTGAGGTTTTCGGTTGAGGTTTAGGGTTGAAGTTTGGGGTTGAGGTTTGGGGTTTAGGTTTGGGGTTGAGGTTTGGGGTTGAGGTTTGGGGTTTGAGGTTAGGGATTTGGGGTTTGAAGTTTGAGGTTTGGGGTTTGAGGTTTGGGGTTTGAGGTTTGGGGTTGGGGGTTCGAGTTTAGGGGTTTCGGGTTGAGGTTTGGGGTTGAGGTTTGGGGTTGAGGTTTTGGGTTGAGGTTTGGGGTTGAAATTTGGGGTTAAGGTTTGGGGTTGAGGTTTGGGGTTTGAGGTTAGGGATTTGGGGTTCGAAGTTTGAGGTTTGGGGTTCGAGGATTGAGGTTTGGGGTTGAGGGTTGGGGTTTGAGTTTGGGGATTGGGGTTCGGGGTTTTAGGTTTGGTTTTTGTGGTGTTTGGATTGGGTGAAATGTTTCTTTCGTGCGAAACGGCGAATTATGAGATTCAAATTGCTGTTTTAAACTTGTGAAAACATAAAAAACGCTGTTTTCAACTAATCAAACTGATGAATTTATTTTGTTGGAAACTGCGGATTTTTGTGAAATCACGATAAAACGCTGTTTTCAACTATTCAAACTGATAAAATCATGTTTCTTTCGTGAGAAACGGTGATTTAAAAGAAATGACGATAAAATTGCTGTTTTAAACTTGCAAAAACATAGAAAAACGCTGTTTTCAACTACTCAAACTGACAAATTCATGTTTCTTTCCTTCGAAACGGTGGATTTTTGTGAAATCACGATTAAACTGCTGTTTTAAACTAGCAAAATACGCTGTTTTCAACAATCTAAACTGACGTATTTAAAATGCTGTTTTAAACTTGCAAAAACATAGAAAACGCAGTTTTGAACTATCCAAAATGACAAATTCATGTTTCTTTCGTGCGAAACGGCGATTTATGAGAAATGACGATAAAATTGCTGTTTTAAACTTGCAAAAACATAGAAAAACGCTGTTTTGAACTATTCAAACTGACAAATTCATGTTTCTTTCGTGCGAAACGGCGATTTATGAGAAATGACGATAAAATTGCTGTTTTAAACTTGCAAAAACATAGAAAAACCCTGTTTTGAACTATTCAAACTGACAAATTCATGTTTCTTTCGTGCGAAACGGCGATTTATGAGAAATGACGATAAAATTGCTGTTTTAAACTTGCAAAAACATAGAAAAACGCTGTTTTGAACTATTCAAACTGCCAAATTAATGTTTCTTACGTGCGAAACGGCGATTTATGAGAAATGACGATAAAATTGCTGTTTTAAACTTGCAAAAACATAGAAAAACGCTGTTTTCAACTATTCAAACTGATAAATTCATGTTTCTTTCGTGCGAAACGGCGAATTATGAGAAATGACGATAAAATTGCTGTTTTAAACTTGCAAAAACATAGAAAAACGCTGTTTTGAACTATTCAAACTGACAAATTCATGTTTCTTTCGTGCGAAACGGCGATTTATGAGAAATGACGATAAAATTGCTGTTTTAAACTTGCAAAAACATAGAAAAACGGTGTTTTCAATTAATCAAACTGATAAATTCTGGTTTCTTTCGTGCGAAACGGCGATTTATGTGAAATGACGATAAAATTGCTGTTTTAAACTTGCAAAAACATAGAAAAACGCTGTTTTGAACTGTTTAAACTGACAAATTCATGTTTCTTTCGTGCGAAACGGCGATTTATGAGAAATGACGATAAAATTGCTGTTTTAAACTTGCAAAAACATAGAAAAACGCTGTTTTGAACTATTTAAACTGATAAATTCAGGTTTCTTTCGTTCGAAACGGTGGATTATTGTGAAATCACGATAAAACTGCTGTTTTAAACTTGCAAAAACATAGAAAAACGCTGTTTTGAACTATTCAAACTGACAAATTCATGTTTCTTTCGTGTGAAACGGCGATTTATGAGAAATTACGATAAAATTGCTGTTTAAACTTGCAAAAACATAGAAAAACGCTGTTTTTAACTATTCAAACTGATAAATTCAGGTTTCTTTCGTTCGAAACGGTGGATTTTTGTGAAATCACGATAAAACTGCTGTTTTAAACTTGCAAAAATATAGAAAAACGCTGTTTTCAACTATTCAAACTGACAAATTCATGTTTCTTTCGTTCGAAACGGTGGATTTTTGTGAAATCACGATAAAACTGCTGTTTTAAACTTGCAAAAACATAGAAAAACGCTGTTTTGAACTATTAAAACTGACAAATTCATGTTTCTATCGTGTGAAACGGCGATTTATGAGAATGACAATAAAATTGCTGTTTTAAACTTGCAAAAACATAGAAAAACGCTGTTATTAACTATTCAAACTGATAAATTCACGTTTCTTTGGTGCGAAACGGCGATTTATGAGAAATGACGATAAAATTGCTGTTTTAAACTTGCGAAAACATAGAAAAACGCTGTTTTAAACTATTCAAACTGATAAATTCAGGTTTCTTTCGTTCGAAACGGTAGATTTTTGTGAAATCACGATAAAACTGCTGTTTTAAACTTGCAAAAACATAGAAAAACGCTGTTTTGAACTATTCAAACTGACAAATTCATGTTTTTTTCGTGTAAAAAGGCGATTTATGAGAAATAACGATAAAATTTTTGTTTTAAACTTGCAAAAATATAGAAAAACGCTGTTTTCAACTATTCAAACTGATAAATTCATGTTTCTTTCGTGTGAAACGGCGTTTTATAAGAAATGACAATAAAATTGCTGTTTTAAACTTGCAAAAACATAGAAAAACGCTGTTTTGAACTATTCAAACTGATAAATTCAGGTTTCTTTTATTCTAAACGGTAGATTTTTGTGAAATCACGATAAAACTGCTGTTTTAAACTTGCAAAAACATAGAAAAACGCTGTTTTGAACTATTCAAACTGACAAATTCATGTTTCATTCGTGTGAAACGGCGATTTATGAGAAATGACGATAAAATTGCTGTTTTAAACTTGCAAAAACATAAAAAACGCTGTTTTCAACTATTCAAACTGATAAATACATGCTTCTTTCGTGTGAAACAGCGTTTTTTGAAAAATGACGATAAAATTGCTGTTTTAAACTTGCAAAAACATTAAAAAACGCTGTTTTGAACTATTAAAACTGACAAATTCATGTTTCTTTTGTGTGAAACGGCGATTTATGAGAAATGATGATAAAATTGCTGTTTTAAACTTGCAAAAACATAGAAAAACGCTGTTTCCAACTATTCAAACTGATAAATTCATGTTTCTTTCGTGCGAAACGGCGATTTATGAGAAATGACAATAAAATTGCTGTTTTAAACTTGCAAAAACATAGAAAAACGCTGTTTTGAACTATTCAAACTGACAAATTCATGTTTCTTTCGTGTGAAACGGCGATTTATGAGAAATGACGATAAAATTGCTGTTTTAAACTTGCAAAAACATAGAAAAACGCTGTTTTGAACTATTTAAACTGATAAATTCAGGTTTCTTTCGTTCGAAACGGTGGATTATTGTGAAATCACGATAAAACTGCTGTTTTAAACTGGCAAAAACATAGAAAAACGCTGTTTTGAACTATTAAAACTGACAAATTCATGTTTCTATCGTGTGAAACGGCGATTTATGAGAATGACGATAAAATAGGTGTTTTAAACTTGCAAAAACATAGAAAAACGCTGTTATTAACTATTCAAACTGATAAATTCATGTTTCTTTGGTGCGAAACGGCGATTTATGAGAAATGACGATAAAATTGCTGTTTTAAACTTGCGAAAACATAGAAAAACGCTGTTTTCAACTATTCAAACTGATAAATTCATGTTTCTTTCGTGTGAAACGGCGATTTATGAGAAATGACGATAAAATTGCTGTTTTAATCTTGCAAAAACATAGAAAAACGCTGTTTTCAACTATTCAAACTGACAAATTCATGTTTCTTTCGTGTAAAACGGCGATTTATGAGAAATGACAATAAAATTGCTGTTTTAAACTTGCAAAAACATAGAAAAACGCTGTTTTGAACTATTCAAACTGATAAATTCAGGTTTCTTTCGTTCTAAACGGTGGATTTTTGTGAAATCACGATAAAACTGCTGTTATAAACTTGCAAAAACATAAAAAAACGCTGTTATTAACTATTCAAACTGATAAATTCATGTTTCTTTGGTGCGAAACGGCGATTTATGAGAAATGACGTTAAAATTGCTGTTTTAAACTTGCGAAAACATAGAAAAACGCTGTTTTCAACTATTCAAACTGATAAATTCATGTTTCTTTCGTGTGAAACGGCGATTTATGAGAATGACGATAAAATTGCTGTTTTAAACTTGCAAAAACATAGAAAAACGCTGTTATTAACTATTCAAACTGAAAAAATTCATGTTTCTTTGGTGCGAAACGGCGATTTATGAGAAATGACGATAAAATTGCTGTTTTAAACTTGCGAAAACATAGAAAAACGCTGTTTTCAACTATTCAAACTGATAAATTCATGTTTCTTTCGTGTGAAACGGCGATTTATGAGAAATGACGATAAAATTGCTGTTTTAATCTTGCAAAAACATAGAAAAACGCTGTTTTCAACTATTCAAACTGATAAATTCAGGTTTCTTTCGTGCGAAACGGCGATTTATGAGAAATGACAATAAAATTGCTGTTTTAAACTTGCAAAAACATAGAAAAACGCTGTTTTGAACTATTCAAACTGACAAATTCATGTTTCTTTCTTGTGAAAAGGCGATTTATGAGAAATGACGATAAAATTTTTGTTTTAAACTTGCAAAAACATAGAAAAACGCTGTTTTCAACTATTCAAACTGATAAATTCATGTTTCTTTCGTGCGAAACGGCGATTTATGAGAAATGACAATAAAATTGCTGTTTTAAACTTGCAAAAACATAGAAAAACGCTGTTTTCAACTATTCAAACTGATAAATTCATGTTTCTTTCGTGTGAAACGGCGATTTATGAGAAATGACGATAAAATTGCTGTTTTAATCTTGCAAAAACATAGAAAAACGCTGTTTTCAACTATTCAAACTGATAAATTCAGGTTTCTTTCGTGCGAAACGGCGATTTATGAAAAATGACAATAAAATTGCTGTTTTAAACTTGCAAAAACATAGAAAAACGCTGTTTTGAACTATTCAAACTGACAAATTCATGTTTCTGTTGTGTGAAACGGCGATTTATGAGAAATGACGATAAAATTGCTGTTTTAAACTTGCAAAAACATAGAAAAACGCTGTTTTGAACTATTCTAACTGATAAATTCAGGTTTCTTTCGTTCGAAACGGTGGATTATTGTGAAATTACGATAATACTGCTGTTTTAAACTTGCAAAAACATAGAAAAACGCTGTTTTGAACTATTCAAACTGACAAATTCATGTTTCTTTCGTGTGAAACGGCGATTTATGAGAAACGACGATAAAATTGCTGTTTTAAACTTGCAATAACATAGAAAAACGCTGTTTCCAACTATTCAAACTGATAAATTCATGTTTCTTTCGTGCGAAACGGCGATTTATGAGAAATGACGATAAAATTGCTGTTTTAAACTTGCAAAAACATAGAAAAACGCTGTTTTGAACTATTCAAACTGACAAATTCATGTTTCTTTCGTGTGAAACGGCGATTTATGAGAAATTACGATAAAATTGCTGTTTAAACTTGCAAAAACATAGAAAAACGCTGTTTTTAACTATTCAAACTGATAAATTCAGGTTTCTTTCGTTCGAAACGGTGGATTTTTGTGAAATCACGATAAAACTGCTGTTTTAAACTTGCAAAAACATAGAAAAACGCTGTTTTGAACTATTAAAACTGACAAATTCTTGTTTCTATCGTGTGAAACGGCGATTTATGAGAATGACGATAAAATAGGTGTTTTAAACTTGCAAAAACATAGAAAAACGCTGTTATTAACTATTCAAACTGATAAATTCATGTTTCTTTGGTGCGAAACGGCGATTTATGAGAAATGACGATAAAATTGCTGTTTTAAACTTGCGAAAACATAGAAAAACGCTGTTTTCAACTATTCAAACTGATAAATTCATGTTTCTTTCGTGTGAAACGGCGATTTATGAGAAATGACGATAAAATTGCTGTTTTAATCTTGCAAAAACATAGAAAAACGCTGTTTTCAACTATTCAAACTGACAAATTCATGTTTCTTTCGTGTAAAACGGCGATTTATGAGAAATGACAATAAAATTGCTGTTTTAAACTTGCAAAAACATAGAAAAACGCTGTTTTGAACTATTCAAACTGATAAATTCAGGTTTCTTTCGTTCTAAACGGTGGATTTTTGTGAAATCACGATAAAACTGCTGTTATAAACTTGCAAAAACATAAAAAAACGCTGTTATTAACTATTCAAACTGATAAATTCATGTTTCTTTGGTGCGAAACGGCGATTTATGAGAAATGACGTTAAAATTGCTGTTTTAAACTTGCGAAAACATAGAAAAACGCTGTTTTCAACTATTCAAACTGATAAATTCATGTTTCTTTCGTGTGAAACGGCGATTTATGAGAATGACGATAAAATTGCTGTTTTAAACTTGCAAAAACATAGAAAAACGCTGTTATTAACTATTCAAACTGATAAATTCATGTTTCTTTGGTGCGAAACGGCGATTTATGAGAAATGACGATAAAATTGCTGTTTTAAACTTGCGAAAACATAGAAAAACGCTGTTTTCAACTATTCAAACTGATAAATTCATGTTTCTTTCGTGTGAAACGGCGATTTATGAGAAATGACGATAAAATTGCTGTTTTAATCTTGCAAAAACATAGAAAAACGCTGTTTTCAACTATTCAAACTGATAAATTCAGGTTTCTTTCGTGCGAAACGGCGATTTATGAGAAATGACAATAAAATTGCTGTTTTAAACTTGCAAAAACATAGAAAAACGCTGTTTTGAACTATTCAAACTGACAAATTCATGTTTCTTTCTTGTGAAAAGGCGATTTATGAGAAATGACGATAAAATTTTTGTTTTAAACTTGCAAAAACATAGAAAAACGCTGTTTTCAACTATTCAAACTGATAAATTCATGTTTCTTTCGTGCGAAACGGCGATTTATGAGAAATGACAATAAAATTGCTGTTTTAAACTTGCAAAAACATAGAAAAACGCTGTTTTGAACTATTCAAACTGACAAATTCATGTTTCTTTCGTGTGAAACGGCGATTTATGAGAAACGACGATAAAATTGCTGTTTTAAACTTGCAAAAACATAGAAAAACGCTGATTTCAACTATTCAAACTGATAAATTCATGTTTCTTTCGTGTGAAACGGCGATTTATGAGAAATGACGATAAAATTGCTGTTTTAAACTTGCAAAAACATAGAAAAACGCTGTTTTGAACTATTCAATCTGATAAATTCAGGTTTCTTTCGTTCGAAACGGTGGATTATTGTGAAATCACGATAAAACTGCTGTTTTAAACTTGCAAAAACATAGAAAAACCCTGTTTTGAACTATTCAAACTGACAAATTCATGTTTCTTTCGTGTGAAACGGCGATTTATGAGAAATTACGATAAAATTGCTGTTTAAACTTGCAAAAACATAGAAAAACGCTGTTTTTAACTATTCAAACTGATAAATTCAGGTTTCTTTCGTTCGAAACGGTGGATTTTTGTAAAATCACGATAAAACTGCTGTTTTAAACTTGCAAAAATATAGAAAAACGCTGTTTTCAACTATTCAAACTGACAAATTCATGTTTCTTTCGTGCGAAACGGCGATTTATGAAAAATGACGATAAAATTTCTGTTTTAAACTTGCAAAAACATAGAAAAGCGCTGTTTTGAACTATTTAAACTGATAAATTCATGTTTCTTTCGTGCGAAACATCGATTTATGAGAAATGACAATAAAATTGCTGTTTTCAACTTGCAAAAACATAGAAAAACGCTGTTTTGAACTATTCAAACTGACAAATTCATGTTTCTTTCGTTCGAAACGGTGGATTTTTGTGAAATCACGATAAAACTGCTGTTTTAAACTTGCAAAAACATAGAAAAACGCTGTTTTGAACTATTCAAACTGACAAATTCATGTTTCTATCGTGTGAAACGGCGATTTATGAGAAATGACGATAAAATTGCTGTTTTAAACTTGCAAAAACATAGAAAAACGCTGTTATTAACTATTCAAACTGATAAATTCATATTTCTTTGGTGCGAAACGGCGATTTATGAGAAATGACGATAAAATTGCTGTTTTAATCTTGCAAAAACATAGAAAAACGCTGTTTTCAACTATTCAAACTGATAAATTCAGGTTTCTTTCGTTCGAAACGGTGGATTTTTGTGAAATCACGATAAAACTGCGGTTTTAAACTTGCAAAAACATAGAAAAACGCTGTTTTGAACTATTCAAACTGACAAATTCATGTTTCTTTCGTGTGAAAAGGCGATTTATGAGAAATGACGATAAAATTTTTGTTTTAAACTTGCAAAAACATAGAAAAACGCTGTTTTCAACTATTCAAACTGATAAATTCATGTTTCTTTCGTGCGAAACGGCGATTTATGAGAAATGACAATAAAATTGCTGTTTTAAACTTGCAAAAACATAGAAAAACGCTGTTTTGAACTATTCAAACTGATAAATTCAGGTTTCTTTCGTTCTAAACGGTGGATTTTTGTGAAATCACGATAAAACTGTTGTTTTAAACTTGCAAAAACATAGAAAAACGCTGTTTTGAAATATTCAAACTGACAAATTCATGTTTCATTCGTGTGAAACGGCGATTTATGAGAAATGACGATAAAATTGCTGTTTTAAACTTGCAAAAACATAAAAAACGCTGTTTTCAACTATTCAAACTGATAAATTCATGCTTCTTTCGTGTGAAACAGCGATTTATGAAAAATGACGATAAAATTGCTGTTTTAAACTTGCAAAAACATAGAAAAACGCTGTTTTGAACTATTCAAACTGACAAATTCATGTTTCTTTCGTGTGAAACGGCGATTTATGAGAAATGACGATAAAATTGCTGTTTTAAACTTGCAAAAACATAGAAAAACGCTGTTTTCAACTATTCAAACTGACAAATTCATGTTTCTTTCGTGTGAAACGGCGATTTATGAGAAATGACGATAAAATTGCTGTTTTAAACTTGCAAAAACATAGAAAAACGCTGTTTTGAACTATTCAAACTGACAAATTCATGTTTCTTTCGTGCGAAACGGCGATTTATGAGAAATGACGATAAAATTGCTGTTTTAAAATTGCAAAAACATAGAAAAATGCTGTTTTCAACTATTCAATCTGATAAATTCATGTTTCTTTCGTGCGAAACGGCGATTTATGAGAAATGACGATAAAATTGCTGTTTTAAACTTGCAAAAACATAGAAAAACGCTGTTTTGAACTATTCAAACTGACAAATTCATGTTTCTTTCGTGTGAAACGGCGATTTATGAGAAATGACGATAAAATTGCTGTTTTAAACTTGCAAAAACATACAAAAACGCTGTTTTGAACTATTCAAACTGACAAATTCATGTTTCTTTCTTGCGAAACGGCGATTTATGAGAAATGACGATAAAATTGCTGTTTTAAACTTGCAAAAACATAGAAAAACGCTGTTTTGAACTATTCAAACTGACAAAATCATGTTTCTTTCGTGCGAAACGGCGATTTATGAGAAATGACGTTAAAATTGCTGTTTTAAACTTGCAAAAACATAGAAAAACGCTGTTTTCAACTATTCAAACTGATAAATTCATGTTTCTTTCGTGCGAAACGGCGATTTATGAGAAATGACGATAAAATTGCTGTTTTAAACTTGCAAAAACATAGAAAAACGCTGTTTTTAACTATTCAAACTGATAAATTCAGGTTGCTTTCGTGCGAAACGGCGATTTATGAGAATTGACGATAAAATTGCTGTTTTAAACTTGCAAAAACATAGAAAAACGCTGTTTTGAACTATTCAAACTGCCAAATTAATGTTTCTTACGTGCGAAACGGCGATTTATGAGAAATGACGAAAAAATTGCTGTTTTAAACTTGCAAAAACATAGAAAAACACTGTTTTCAACTATTCAAACTGATAAATTCATGTTTCTTTCGTGCGAAACGGCGAATTATGAGAAATGACGATAAAATTGCTGTTTTAAACTTGCAAAAACATAGAAAAACGCTGTTTTGAACTATTCAAACTGACAAATTCATGTTTCTTTCGTGTGAAACGGCGATTTATGAGAAATGACGATAAAATTGCTGTTTTAAACTTGCAAAAACATAGAAAAACGCTGTTTTGAACTATTCAAACTGACAAATTCATGTTTCTTTAGTGCGAAACGGCGATTTATGAGAAATGACGATAAAATTGCTGTTTTAAACATGCAAAAACATAGAAAAACGCTGTTTTCAACTATTAAACCTGATAAATTCATGTTTCTTACGTTCGAAACGGTGGATTTTTGTGAAATCACGATAAAATTGCTGTTTTAAACTTGCAAAAACATTGAAAAACTCTGTTTTCAACTATTCAAACTGACAATTTCATGTTTCTTCCGTGCGAAACGGCGATTTGTGAGAAATTACGATAAAATTGATGTTTTAAACTTGCAAAAACATAGAAAAACGCTGTTTTGAACTATTCAAACTGACAAATTCATGTTTCTTTCGTGCGAAACGGCGATTTATGAGAAATGACGATAAAATTGCTGTTTTAAAATTGCAAAAACATAGAAAAACGCTGTTTTCAACTATTCAAACTGATAAATTCATGTTTCTTTCATGCGAAACGGCGATTTATGAGAAATGACGATAAAATTGCTGTTTTAAACTTGCAAAAACATAGAAAAACGCTGTTTTGAACTATTCAAACTGACAAATTCATGTTTCTTTCGTGTGAAACGGCGATTTATGAGAAATGACGATAAAATTGGTGTTTTAAACTTGCAAAAACATAGAAAAACGCTGTTTTGAACTATTCAAACTTACAAATTCATGTTTCTTTCGTGCGAAACGGCGATTTATGAGAAATGACGATAAAATTGCTGTTTTTAACTTGCAAAAACATAGAAAAACGCTGTTTTCAACTATTCAAACTGATAAATTAATGTTTCTTAAGTTCGAAACGTTGGATTTTTGTGAAATCACGATAAAATTGCTGTTTTAAACTTGCAAAAACATTGAAAAACGCTGTTTTCAACTATTCAAACTGACAATTTCATGTTTCTTTCGTGCGAAACGGCGATTTATGAGAAATGACGATAAAATTGCTGTTTTAAACTTGCAAAAACATACAAAAACGCTGTTTTGAACTATTCAAACTGACAAATTCATGTTTCTTTCGTGCGAAACGGCGAATTATGAGAAATGACGATAAAATTGCTGTTTTAAACTTGCAAAAACATAGAAAAACGCTGTTTTGAACTATTCAAACTGACAAATTCATGTTTCTTTCGTGTGAAACGGCGATTTATGAGAAATGACAATAAAATTGCTGTTTTAAACTTGCAAAAACATAGAAAAACGCTGTTTTGAACTATTCAAACTGACAAATTCATGTTTCTTTAGTGCGAAACGGCGATTTATGAGAAATGACGATAAAATTGCTGTTTTAAACATGCAAAAACATAGAAAAACGCTGTTTTCAACTATTAAACCTGATAAATTCATGTTTCTTACGTTCGAAACGGTGGATTTTTGTGAAATCACGATAAAATTGCTGTTTTAAACTTGCAAAAACATTGAAAAACTCTGTTTTCAACTATTCAAACTGACAATTTCATGTTTCTTCCGTGCGAAACGGCGATTTGTGAGAAATTACGATAAAATTGATGTTTTAAACTTGCAAAAACATAGAAAAACGCTGTTTTGAACTATTCAAACTGACAAATCCATGTTTCTTTCGTGCGAAACGGCGATTTATGAGAAATGACGATAAAATTGCTGTTTTAAAATTGCAAAAACATAGAAAAACGCTGTTTTCAACTATTCAAACTGATAAATTCATGTTTCTTTCATGCGAAACGGCGATTTATGAGAAATGACGATAAAATTGCTGTTTTAAACTTGCAAAAACATAGAAAAACGCTGTTTTGAACTATTCAAACTGACAAATTCATGTTTCTTTCGTGTGAAACGGCGATTTATGAGAAATGACGATAAAATTGCTGTTTTAAACTTGCAAAAACATAGAAAAACGCTGTTTTGAACTATTCAAACTTACAAATTCATGTTTCTTTCGTGCGAAACGGCGATTTATGAGAAATGACGATAAAATTGCTGTTTTTAACTTGCAAAAACATAGAAAAACGCTGTTTTCAACTATTCAAACTGATAAATTAATGTTTCTTAAGTTCGAAACGTTGGATTTTTGTGAAATCACGATAAAATTGCTGTTTTAAACTTGCAAAAACATTGAAAAACGCTGTTTTCAACTATTCAAACTGACAATTTCATGTTTCTTTCGTGCGAAACGGCGATTTATGAGAAATGACGATAAAAATGCAGTTTTAAACTTGCAAAAACATGGAAAAACGCTGTTTTGAACTATTCAAACTGACAAATTCATGTTTCTTTCGTGTGAAACGGCGATTTATGAGAAATGACGATAAAATTGCTGTTTTAAACTTGCAAAAACATAGAAAAACGCTGATTTTAACTATTCAAACTGATAAATTCAGGTTTCTTTCGTGCAAAACTGCGATTTATGAGAAATGACGATAAAATTGCTGTTTTAAACTTGCAAAAACATAGAAAAACGCTGTTTTCAACTATTAAAACTGATAAATTCATGTTTCTTACGTTCGAAACGGTGGATTTTTGTGAAATCACGATAAAATTGCTGTTTTAAACTTGCAAAAACATAGAAAAACGCTGTTTTCAACTATTCAAACTGACTAATTCATGTTTCTTCCGTGCGAAACGGCTATTTATGAGAAATGACGATAAAATTGCTGTTTTAAACTTGCAAAAACATAGAAAAACGCTATTTTCAACTACTCAAACTGATAAATTCATGTTTCCTTCGTGCGTAACTGCGATTTATGAAAAATAACGATAAAATTGCTGTTTTAAACTTACAAAAACATAGAAAAACGCTGTTTTCAACTGTTCAAACTGATAAATTCATGTTTCTTTCGAGCGAAACGGCGATTTATGAGAAATGAAAATAAAATTGCTGTTTTAAACTTGCAGAAACATAGAAAAACGCTGTTTTCAACTATTCAAACTGATAAATTCATGTTTCTTCCGTGCGAAACGGCGATTTATGAGAAATGACGATAAAATTGCTGTTTTAAACTTGCAAAAACATAGAGAAACGCTGTTTTCAACTGTTCAAACTGATAAATTCATGTTTTTTCGTGCGAAACGGCGATTTATGAGAAATGACGATAAAATTGCTGTTTTAAATTTGCAAAAACATAGAAAAACGCTGTTTTCAACTATTAAAACTGATAAATTTATGTTTCTTTAGTTCGAAACGGTGGATTTTTGTGAAATCACGATGAAACAGCTGTTTTAAACTAGCAAAACCAAGAAAACGCTGTTTTCAACAATCTAAACTGACGTATTTAAAATGCTGTTTTAAACTTGCAAAAACATAGAAAACGCAGTTTTGAACTATCCAAACTGACAAATTCATGTTTCTTTCGTGCGAAACGGCGATTTATGAGAAATGACGATAAAATTGCTGTTTTAAACTTGCAAAAACATAGAAAAACGCTGTTTTGAACTATTCAAACTGACAAATTCATGTTTCTTTCGTGTGAAACGGCGATTTTTGAGAAATGACGATAAAATTGCTGTTTTCAACTTGCAAAAACATAGAAAAACGCTGTTTTGAACTATTCAAACTGACAAATTCATGTTTCTTTCGTGCGAAACGGCGATTTATGAGAAATGACAATAAAATTGCTGTTATAAACTTGCAAAAACATAGAAAAACGCTGTTTTGAACTATTCAAAATCACAAATTCATGTTTCTTTCATGCGAAACGGCGATTTATGAGAAATGACGATATAATTGCTGTTTTAAACTTGCAAAAACATAGAAAAACGCTGTTTTCAACTATTCAAACTGATAAATTTATGTTTCTTCTGTGCGAAACGGCGATTTGTGAGAAATTACGATAAAATTGATGTTTTAAACTTGCAAAAACATAGAAAAACGCTGTTTTGAACTATTCAAACTGACAAATTCATGTTTCTTTCGTGCGAAACGGCGATTTATGAGAAATGACGATAAAATTGCTGTTTTAAAATTGCAAAAACATAGAAAAACGCTGTTTTCAACTATTCAAACTGATAAATTCATGTTTCTTTCATGCGAAACGGCGATTTATGAGAAATGACGATAAAATTGCTGTTTTAAACTTGCAAAAACATAGAAAAACGCTGTTTTGAACTATTCAAACTGACAAATTCATGTTTCTTTCGTGTGAAACGGCGATTTATGAGAAATGACGATAAAATTGCTGTTTTAAACTTGCAAAAACATAGAAAAACGCTGTTTTGAACTATTCAAACTTACAAATTCATGTTTCTTTCGTGCGAAACGGCGATTTATGAGAAATGACGATAAAATTGCTGTTTTTAACTTGCAAAAACATAGAAAAACGCTGTTTTCAACTATTCAAACTGATAAATTAATGTTTCTTAAGTTCGAAACGTTGGATTTTTGTGAAATCACGATAAAATTGCTGTTTTAAACTTGCAAAAACATTGAAAAACGCTGTTTTCAACTATTCAAACTGACAATTTCATGTTTCTTTCGTGCGAAACGGCGATTTATGAGAAATGACGATAAAATTGCTGTTTTTAACTTGCAAAAACATAGAAAAACGCTGTTTTCAACTATTCAAACTGATAAATTAATGTTTCTTAAGTTCGAAACGTTGGATTTTTGTGAAATCACGATAAAATTGCTGTTTTAAACTTGCAAAAACATTGAAAAACGCTGTTTTCAACTATTCAAACTGACAATTTCATGTTTCTTTCGTGCGAAACGGCGATTTATGAGAAATGACGATAAAAATGCAGTTTTAAACTTGCAAAAACATGGAAAAACGCTGTTTTGAACTATTCAAACTGACAAATTCATGTTTCTTTCGTGTGAAACGGCGATTTATGAGAAATGACGATAAAATTGCTGTTTTAAACTTCCAAAAACATAGAAAAAACGCTGATTTTAACTATTCAAACTGATAAATTCAGGTTTCTTTCGTGCAAAACTGCGATTTATGAGAAATGACGATAAAATTGCTGTTTTAAACTTGCAAAAACATAGAAAAACGCTGTTTTCAACTATTAAAACTGATAAATTCATGTTTCTTACGTTCGAAACGGTGGATTTTTGTGAAATCACGATAAAATTGCTGTTTTAAACTTGCAAAAACATAGAAAAACGCTGTTTTCAACTATTCAAACTGACAAATTCATGTTTCTTCCGTGCGAAACGGCTATTTATGAGAAATGACGATAAAATTGCTGTTTTAAACTTGCAAAAACATAGAAAAACGCTATTTTCAACTACTCAAACTGATAAATTCATGTTTCCTTCGTGCGTAACTGCGATTTATGAAAAATAACGATAAAATTGCTGTTTTAAACTTACAAAAACATAGAAAAACACTGTTTTCAACTGTTCAAACTGATAAATTCATGTTTCTTTCGAGCGAAACGGCGATTTATGAGAAATGAAAATAAAATTGCTGTTTTAAACTTGCAGAAACATAGAAAAACGCTGTTTTCAACTATTCAAACTGATAAATTCATGTTTCTTCCGTGCGAAACGGCGATTTATGAGAAATGACGATAAAATTGCTGTTTTAAACTTGCAAAAACATAGAGAAACGCTGTTTTCAACTGTTCAAACTGATAAATTCATGTTTTTTCGTGCGAAACGGCGATTTATGAGAAATGACGATAAAATTGCTGTTTTAAATTTGCAAAAACATAGAAAAACGCTGTTTTCAACTATTAAAACTGATAAATTTATGTTTCTTTAGTTCGAAACGGTGGATTTTTGTGAAATCACGATGAAACAGCTGTTTTAAACTAGCAAAACCAAGAAAACGCTGTTTTCAACAATCTAAACTGACGTATTTAAAATGCTGTTTTAAACTTGCAAAAACATAGAAAACGCTGTTTTGAACTATCCAAACTGACAAATTCTGTTTTGTGGTTTGGGGTTCGAGGTTTGATGTTTGGGGTTGAGGTTTAGGGTTTGAGGTTTGGGGTTCGCGGTTTGAGGTTTGGGGTTGGGGTTCGGTGTTTGAGGTTTGGGGTTCGGTGTTTGAGGTTTGGGGTTGGGGTTCGGTGTTTGAGGTTTGGGGTTTGGGGTTCGAGGTTTGAGGTTTGGGGTTCGAGGTTTGAGGTTTGGGGTTGAGGTTTGGGGTTTGAGGTTTGGGGTTGGGGGTTCGAGTTTTGGGGTTTGGGGTTGAGGTTTTCGGTTGAGGTTTAGGGTTGAGGTTTGGGGTTGAGGTTTGGGGTTGAGGTTTGGGGTTGAGGTTTGGTGTTGAGGTTTGGGGTTTGAGGTTAGGGATTCGGGGTTCGAAGTTTGAGGTTTGGGGTTTGAGGTTTGGGGTTGGGGGTTCGAGTTTTGGGGTTTGGGGTTGAGGTTTGGGGTTGAGGTTTGGGGTTGAAATTTGGAGTTGAGGTTTGGGGTTGAGGTTTGGGGTTTAAGGTTAGGGATTTGGAGTTCGAAGTTTGAGGTTTGGGGTTCGAGGATTGAGGTTTGGGGTTGAGGGTTGGGGTTTGAGTTTGGGGATTGGGGTTCGGGGATTTAGGTATGGTGTTTGTGGTGTTTGGATTGGGTGAAATGTTTCTTTTGTGCGAAACGGCGAATTATGAGATTCAAATTGCTGTTTTAAACTTGTGAAAACATAAAAAACGCTGTTTTCAACTAATCAAACTGATGAATTTATTTTGTTGGAAACTGCGGATTTTTGTGAAATCACGATAAAACTCTGTTTTCAACTATTCAAACAGATAAATTCATGTTTCTTTCCTTCGAAACGGTGGATTTTTGTGAAATCACTATAAAACTGCTGTTTTAAACTAGCAAAATACGCTGTTTTCAACAATCTAAACTGACGTATTTAAAATGCTGTTTTAAACTTGCAAAAACATAGAAAACGCAGTTTTGAACTATCCAAACTGACAAATTCATGTTTCTTTCGTGCGAAACGGCGATTTATGAGAAATGACGATAAAATTGCTGTTTTAAACTTGCAAAAACATAGAGAAACGCTGTTTTCAACTGTTCAAACTGATAAATTCATGTTTTTTCGTGCAAAACGGCGATTTATGAGAAATGACGATAAAATTGCTGTTTTAAATTTGCAAAAACATAGAAAAACGCTGTTTTCAACTATTAAAACTGATAAATTTATGTTTCTTTAGTTCGAAACGGTGGATTTTTGTGAAATCACGATGAAACAGCTGTTTTAAACTAGCAAAACCAAGAAAACGCTGTTTTCAACAATCTAAACTGACGTATTTAAAATGCTGTTTTAAACTTGCAAAAACATAGAAAACGCAGTTTTGAACTATCCAAACTGACAAATTCATGTTTCTTTCGTGCGAAACGGCGATTTATGAGAAATGACGATAAAATTGCTGTTTTAAACTTGCAAAAACATAGAAAAACGCTGTTTTGAACTATTCAAACTGACAAATTCATGTTTCTTTCGTGTGAAACGGCGATTTTTGAGAAATGACGATAAAATTGCTGTTTTCAACTTGCAAAAACATAGAAAAACGCTGTTTTGAACTATTCAAACTGACAAATTCATGTTTCTTTCGTGCGAAACGGCGATTTATGAGAAATGACAATAAAATTGCTGTTATAAACTTGCAAAAACATAGAAAAACGCTGTTTTGAACTATTCAAAATCACAAATTCATGTTTCTTTCATGCGAAACGGCGATTTATGAGAAATGACGATATAATTGCTGTTTTAAACTTGCAAAAACATAGAAAAAAGCTGTTTTCAACTATTCAAACTGATAAATTTATGTTTCTTCCGTGCGAAACGGCGATTTGTGAGAAATTACGATAAAATTGATGTTTTAAACTTGCAAAAACATAGAAAAACGCTGTTTTGAACTATTCAAACTGACAAATTCATGTTTCTTTCGTGCGAAACGGCGATTTATGAGAAATGACGATAAAATTGCTGTTTTAAAATTGCAAAAACATAGAAAAACGCTGTTTTCAACTATTCAAACTGATAAATTCATGTTTCTTTCATGCGAAACGGCGATTTATGAGAAATGACGATAAAATTGCTGTTTTAAACTTGCAAAAACATAGAAAAACGCTGTTTTGAACTATTCAAACTGACAAATTCATGTTTCTTTCGTGTGAAACGGCGATTTATGAGAAATGACGATAAAATTGCTGTTTTAAACTTGCAAAAACATAGAAAAACGCTGTTTTGAACTATTCAAACTTACAAATTCATGTTTCTTTCGTGCGAAACGGCGATTTATGAGAAATGACGATAAAATTGCTGTTTTTAACTTGCAAAAACATAGAAAAACGCTGTTTTCAACTATTCAAACTGATAAATTAATGTTTCTTAAGTTCGAAACGTTGGATTTTTGTGAAATCACGATAAAATTGCTGTTTTAAACTTGCAAAAACATTGAAAAACGCTGTTTTCAACTATTCAAACTGACAATTTCATGTTTCTTTCGTGCGAAACGGCGATTTATGAGAAATGACGATAAAATTGCTGTTTTTAACTTGCAAAAACATAGAAAAACGCTGTTTTCAACTATTCAAACTGATAAATTAATGTTTCTTAAGTTCGAAACGTTGAATTTTTGTGAAATCACGATAAAATTGCTGTTTTAAACTTGCAAAAACATTGAAAAACGCTGTTTTCAACTATTCAAACTGACAATTTCATGTTTCTTTCGTGCGAAACGGCGATTTATGAGAAATGACGATAAAAATGCAGTTTTAAACTTGCAAAAACATGGAAAAACGCTGTTTTGAACTATTCAAACTGACAAATTCATGTTTCTTTCGTGTGAAACGGCGATTTATGAGAAATGACGATAAAATTGCTGTTTTAAACTTGCAAAAACATAGAAAAACGCTGATTTTAACTATTCAAACTGATAAATTCAGGTTTCTTTCGTGCAAAACTGCGATTTATGAGAAATGACGATAAAATTGCTGTTTTAAACTTGCAAAAACATAGAAAAACGCTGTTTTCAACTATTAAAACTGATAAATTCATGTTTCTTACGTTCGAAACGGTGGATTTTTGTGAAATCACGATAAAATTGCTGTTTTAAACTTGCAAAAACATAGAAAAACGCTGTTTTCAACTATTCAAACTGACAAATTCATGTTTCTTCCGTGCGAAACGGCTATTTATGAGAAATGACGATAAAATTGCTGTTTTAAACTTGCAAAAACATAGAAAAACGCTATTTTCAACTACTCAAACTGATAAATTCATGTTTCCTTCGTGCGTAACTGCGATTTATGAAAAATAACGATAAAATTGCTGTTTTAAACTTACAAAAACATAGAAAAACGCTGTTTTCAACTGTTCAAACTGATAAATTCATGTTTCTTTCGAGCGAAACGGCGATTTATGAGAAATGAAAATAAAATTGCTGTTTTAAACTTGCAGAAACATAGAAAAACGCTGTTTTCAACTATTCAAACTGATAAATTCATGTTTCTTCCGTGCGAAACGGCGATTTATGAGAAATGACGATAAAATTGCTGTTTTAAACTTGCAAAAACATAGAGAAACGCTGTTTTCAACTGTTCAAACTGATAAATTCATGTTTTTTCGTGCGAAACGGCGATTTATGAGAAATGACGATAAAATTGCTGTTTTAAATTTGCAAAAACATAGAAAAACGCTGTTTTCAACTATTAAAACTGATAAATTTATGTTTCTTTAGTTCGAAACGGTGGATTTTTGTGAAATCACGATGAAACAGCTGTTTTAAACTAGCAAAACCAAGAAAACGCTGTTTTCAACAATCTAAACTGACGTATATAAAATGCTGTTTTAAACTTGCAAAAACATAGAAAACGCTGTTTTGAACTATCCAAACTGACAAATTCTGTTTTGTGGTTTGGGGTTCGAGGTTTGATGTTTGGGGTTGAGGTTTAGGGTTTGAGGTTTGGGGTTCGCGGTTTGAGGTTTGGGGTTGGGGTTCGGTGTTTGAGGTTTGGGGTTCGCGGTTTGAGGTTTGGGGTTGGGGTTCGGTGTTTGAGGTTTGGGGTTTGGGGTTCGAGGTTTGAGGTTTGGGGTTCGAGGTTTGAGGTTTGGGGTTGAGGTTTGGGGTTTGAGGTTTGGGGTTGGGGGTTCGAGTTTTGGGGTTTGGGGTTGAGGTTTTCGGTTGAGGTTTAGGGTTGAGGTTTGGGGTTGAGGTTTGGGGTTGAGGTTTGGGGTTGAGGTTTGGTGTTGAGGTTTGGGGTTTGAGGTTAGGGATTCGGGGTTCGAAGTTTGAGGTTTGGGGTTTGAGGTTTGGGGTTGGGGGTTCGAGTTTTGGGGTTTAAGGTTGAGGTTTGGGGTTGAGGTTTGGGGTTGAAATTTGGAGTTGAGGTTTGGGGTTGAGGTTTGGGGTTTAAGGTTAGGGATTTGGAGTTCGAAGTTTGAGGTTTGGGGTTCGAGGATTGAGGTTTGGGGTTAAGGGTTGGGGTTTGAGTTTGGGGATTGGGGTTCGGGGATTTAGGTATGGTGTTTGTGGTGTTTGGATTGGGTGAAATGTTTCTTTTGTGCGAAACGGCGAATTATGAGATTCAAATTGCTGTTTTAAACTTGTGAAAACATAAAAAACGCTGTTTTCAACTAATCAAACTGATGAATTTATTTTGTTGGAAACTGCGGATTTTTGTGAAATCACGATAAAACTCTGTTTTCAACTATTCAAACAAATAAATTCATGTTTCTTTCCTTCGAAACGGTGGATTTTTGTGAAATCACTATAAAACTGCTGTTTTAAACTAGCAAAATACGCTGTTTTCAACAATCTAAACTGACGTATTTAAAATGCTGTTTTAAACTTGCAAAAACATAGAAAACGCAGTTTTGAACTATCCAAACTGACAAATTCATGTTTCTTTCGTGCGAAACGGCGATTTATGAGAAATGACGATAAAATTGCTGTTTTAAATTTGCAAAAACATAGAAAAACGCTGTTTTCAACTATTAAAACTGATAAATTTATGTTTCTTTAGTTCGAAACGGTGGATTTTTGTGAAATCACGATGAAACAGCTGTTTTAAACTAGCAAAACCAAGAAAACGCTGTTTTCAACAATCTAAACTGACGTATTTAAAATGCTGTTTTAAACTTGCAAAAACATAGAAAACGCAGTTTTGAACTATCCAAACTGACAAATTCATGTTTCTTTCGTGCGAAACGGCGATTTATGAGAAATGACGATAAAATTGCTGTTTTCAACTTGCAAAAACATAGAAAAACGCTGTTTTGAACTATTCAAACTGACAAATTCATGTTTCTTTCGTGCGAAACGGCGATTTATGAGAAATGACAATAAAATTGCTGTTATAAACTTGCAAAAACATAGAAAAACGCTGTTTTGAACTATTCAAAATCACAAATTCATGTTTCTTTCATGCGAAACGGCGATTTATGAGAAATGACGATATAATTGCTGTTTTAAACTTGCAAAAACATAGAAAAAAGCTGTTTTCAACTATTCAAACTGATAAATTTATGTTTCTTCCGTGCGAAACGGCGATTTGTGAGAAATTACGATAAAATTGATGTTTTAAACTTGCAAAAACATAGAAAAACGCTGTTTTGAACTATTCAAACTGACAAATTCATGTTTCTTTCGTGCGAAACGGCGATTTATGAGAAATGACGATAAAATTGCTGTTTTAAAATTGCAAAAACATAGAAAAACGCTGTTTTCAACTATTCAAACTGACAAATTCATGTTTCTTTCGTGTGAAACGGCGATTTATGAGAAATGACGATAAAATTGCTGTTTTAAACTTGCAAAAACATAGAAAAACGCTGTTTTGAACTATTCAAACTTACAAATTCATGTTTCTTTCGTGCGAAACGGCGATTTATGAGAAATGACGATAAAATTGCTGTTTTTAACTTGCAAAAACATAGAAAAACGCTGTTTTCAACTATTCAAACTGATAAATTAATGTTTCTTAAGTTCGAAACGTTGGATTTTTGTGAAATCACGATAAAATTGCTGTTTTAAACTTGCAAAAACATTGAAAAACACTGTTTTCAACTATTCAAACTGACAATTTCATGTTTCTTTCGTGCGAAACGGCGATTTATGAGAAATGACGATAAAATTGCTGTTTTTAACTTGCAAAAACATAGAAAAACGCTGTTTTCAACTATTCAAACTGATAAATTAATGTTTCTTAAGTTCGAAACGTTGGATTTTTGTGAAATCACGATAAAATTGCTGTTTTAAACTTGCAAAAACATTGAAAAACGCTGTTTTCAACTATTCAAACTGACAATTTCATGTTTCTTTCGTGCGAAACGGCGATTTATGAGAAATGACGATAAAAATGCAGTTTTAAACTTGCAAAAACATGGAAAAACGCTGTTTTGAACTATTCAAACTGACAAATTCATGTTTCTTTCGTGTGAAACGGCGATTTATGAGAAATGACGATAAAATTGCTGTTTTAAACTTGCAAAAACATAGAAAAACGCTGATTTTAACTATTCAAACTGATAAATTCAGGTTTCTTTCGTGCAAAACTGCGATTTATGAGAAATGACGATAAAATTGCTGTTTTAAACTTGCAAAAACATAGAAAAACGCTGTTTTCAACTATTAAAACTGATAAATTCATGTTTCTTACGTTCGAAACGGTGGATTTTTGTGAAATCACGATAAAATTGCTGTTTTAAACTTGCAAAAACATAGAAAAACGCTGTTTTCAACTATTCAAACTGACAAATTCATGTTTCTTCCGTGCGAAACGGCTATTTATGAGAAATGACGATAAAATTGCTGTTTTAAACTTGCAAAAACATAGAAAAACGCTATTTTCAACTACTCAAACTGATAAATTCATGTTTCCTTCGTGCGTAACTGCGATTTATGAAAAATAAAGATAAAATTGCTGTTTTAAACTTACAAAAACATAGAAAAACGCTGTTTTCAACTGTTCAAACTGATAAATTCATGTTTCTTTCGAGCGAAACGGCGATTTATGAGAAATGAAAATAAAATTGCTGTTTTAAACTTGCAGAAACATAGAAAAACGCTGTTTTCAACTATTCAAACTGATAAATTCATGTTTCTCCCGTGCGAAACGGCGATTTATGAGAAATGACGATAAAATTGCTGTTTTAAACTTGCAAAAACATAGAGAAACGCTGTTTTCAACTGTTCAAACTGATAAATTCATGTTTTTTCGTGCGAAACGGCGATTTATGAGAAATGACGATAAAATTGCTGTTTTAAATTTGCAAAAACATAGAAAAACGCTGTTTTCAACTATTAAAACTGATAAATTTATGTTTCTTTAGTTCGAAACGGTGGATTTTTGTGAAATCACGATGAAACAGCTGTTTTAAACTAGCAAAACCAAGAAAACGCTGTTTTCAACAATCTAAACTGACGTATTTAAAATGCTGTTTTAAACTTGCAAAAACATAGAAAACGCTGTTTTGAACTATCCAAACTGACAAATTCTGTTTTGTGGTTTGGGGTTCGAGGTTTGATGTTTGGGGTTGAGGTTTAGGGTTTGAGGTTTGGGGTTCGCGGTTTGAGGTTTGGGGTTGGGGTTCGGTGTTTGAGGTTTGGGGTTCGCGGTTTGAGGTTTGGGGTTGGGGTTCGGTGTTTGAGGTTTGGGGTTTGGGGTTCGAGGTTTGAGGTTTGGGGTTCGAGGTTTGAGGTTTGGGGTTGAGGTTTGGGGTTTGAGGTTTGGGGTTGGGGGTTCGAGTTTTGGGGTTTGGGGTTGAGGTTTTCGGTTGAGGTTTAGGGTTGAGGTTTGGGGTTGAGGTTTGGGGTTGAGGTTTGGGGTTGAGGTTTGGTGTTGAGGTTTGGGGTTTGAGGTTAGGGATTCGGGGTTCGAAGTTTGAGGTTTGGGGTTTGAGGTTTGGGGTTGGGGGTTCGAGTTTTGGGGTTTGGGGTTGAGGTTTGGGGTTGAGGTTTGGGGTTGAAATTTGGAGTTGAGGTTTGGGGTTGAGGTTTGGGGTTTAAGGTTAGGGATTTGGAGTTCGAAGTTTGAGGTTTGGGGTTCGAGGATTGAGGTTTGGGGTTAAGGGTTGGGGTTTGAGTTTGGGGATTGGGGTTCGGGGATTTAGGTATGGTGTTTGTGGTGTTTGGATTGGGTGAAATGTTTCTTTTGTGCGAAACGGCGAATTATGAGATTCAAATTGCTGTTTTAAACTTGTGAAAACATAAAAAACGCTGTTTTCAACTAATCAAACTGATGAATTTATTTTGTTGGAAACTGCGGATTTTTGTGAAATCACGATAAAACTCTGTTTTCAACTATTCAAACAGATAAATTCATGTTTCTTTCCTTCGAAACGGTGGATTTTTGTGAAATCACTATAAAACTGCTGTTTTAAACTAGCAAAATACGCTGTTTTCAACAATCTAAACTGACGTATTTAAAATGCTGTTTTAAACTTGCAAAAACATAGAAAACGCAGTTTTGAACTATCCAAACTGACAAATTCATGTTTCTTTCGTGCGAAACGGCGATTTATGAGAAATGACGATAAAATTGCTGTTTTAAACTTGCAAAAACATAGAAAAACGCTGTTTTGAACTATTCAAACTGACAAATTCATGTTTCTTTCGTGTGAAACGGCGATTTTTGAGAAATGACGATAAAATTGCTGTTTTCAACTTGCAAAAACATAGAAAAACGCTGTTTTGAACTATTCAAACTGACAAATTCATGTTTCTTTCGTGCGAAACGGCGATTTATGAGAAATGACAATAAAATTGCTGTTATAAACTTGCAAAAACATAGAAAAACGCTGTTTTGAACTATTCAAAATCACAAATTCATGTTTCTTTCATGCGAAACGGCGATTTATGAGAAATGACGATATAATTGCTGTTTTAAACTTGCAAAAACATAGAAAAACGCTGTTTTCAACTATTCAAACTGATAAATTTATGTTTCTTCCGTGCGAAACGGCGATTTGTGAGAAATTACGATAAAATTGATGTTTTAAACTTGCAAAAACATAGAAAAACGCTGTTTTGAACTATTCAAACTGACAAATTCATGTTTCTTTCGTGCGAAACGGCGATTTATGAGAAATGACGTTAAATTGCTGTTTTAAAATTGCAAAAACATAGAAAAACGCTGTTTTCAACTATTCAAACTGATAAATTCATGTTTCTTTCATGCGAAACGGCGATTTATGAGAAATGACGATAAAATTGCTGTTTTAAACTTGCAAAAACATAGAAAAACGCTGTTTTGAACTATTCAAACTGACAAATTCATGTTTCTTTCGTGTGAAACGGCGATTTATGAGAAATGACGATAAAATTGCTGTTTTAAACTTGCAAAAACATAGAAAAACGCTGTTTTAAACTATTCAAACTTACAAATTCATGTTTCTTTCGTGCGAAACGGCGATTTATGAGAAATGACGATAAAATTGCTGTTTTTAACTTGCAAAAACATAGAAAAACGCTGTTTTCAACTATTCAAACTGATAAATTAATGTTTCTTAAGTTCGAAACGTTGGATTTTTGTGAAATCACGATAAAATTGCTGTTTTAAACTTGCAAAAACATTGAAAAACGCTGTTTTCAACTATTCAAACTGACAATTTCATGTTTCTTTCGTGCGAAACGGCGATTTATGAGAAATGACGATAAAATTGCTGTTTTTAACTTGCAAAAACATAGAAAAACGCTGTTTTCAACTATTCAAACTGATAAATTAATGTTTCTTAAGTTCGAAACGTTGGATTTTTGTGAAATCACGATAAAATTGCTGTTTTAAACTTGCAAAAACATTGAAAAACGCTGTTTTCAACTATTCAAACTGACAATTTCATGTTTCTTTCGTGCGAAACGGCGATTTATGAGAAATGACGATAAAAATGCAGTTTTAAACTTGCAAAAAAATGGAAAAACGCTGTTTTGAACTATTCAAACTGACAAATTCATGTTTCTTTCGTGTGAAACGGCGATTTATGAGAAATGACGATAAAATTGCTGTTTTAAACTTGCAAAACCATAGAAAAACGCTGATTTTAACTATTCAAACTGATAAATTCAGGTTTCTTTCGTGCAAAACTGCGATTTATGAGAAATGACGATAAAATTGCTGTTTTAAACTTGCAAAAACATAGAAAAACGCTGTTTTCAACTATTAAAACTGATAAATTCATGTTTCTTACGTTCGAAACGGTGGATTTTTGTGAAATCACGATAAAATTGCTGTTTTAAACTTGCAAAAACATAGAAAAACGCTGTTTTCAACTATTCAAACTGACAAATTCATGTTTCTTCCGTGCGAAACGGCTATTTATGAGAAATGACGATAAAATTGCTGTTTTAAACTTGCAAAAACATAGAAAAACGCTATTTTCAACTACTCAAACTGATAAATTCATGTTTCCTTCGTGCGTAACTGCGATTTATGAAAAATAACGATAAAATTGCTGTTTTAAACTTACAAAAACATAGAAAAACGCTGTTTTCAACTGTTCAAACTGATAAATTCATGTTTCTTTCGAGCGAAACGGCGATTTATGAGAAATGAAAATAAAATTGCTGTTTTAAACTTGCAGAAACATAGAAAAACGCTGTTTTCAACTATTCAAACTGATAAATTCATGTTTCTTCCGTGCGAAACGGCGATTTATGAGAAATGACGATAAAATTGCTGTTTTAAACTTGCAAAAACATAGAGAAACGCTGTTTTCAACTGTTCAAACTGATAAATTCATGTTTTTTCGTGCGAAACGGCGATTTATGAGAAATGACGATAAAATTGCTGTTTTAAATTTGCAAAAACATAGAAAAACGCTGTTTTCAACTATTAAAACTGATAAATTTATGTTTCTTTAGTTCGAAACGGTGGATTTTTGTGAAATCACGATGAAACAGCTGTTTTAAACTAGCAAAACCAAGAAAACGCTGTTTTCAACAATCTAAACTGACGTATTTAAAATGCTGTTTTAAACTTGCAAAAACATAGAAAACGCTGTTTTGAACTATCCAAACTGACAAATTCTGTTTTGTGGTTTGGGGTTCGAGGTTTGATGTTTGGGGTTGAGGTTTAGGGTTTGAGGTTTGGGGTTCGCGGTTTGAGGTTTGGGGTTGGGGTTCGGTGTTTGAGGTTTGGGGTTCGCGGTTTGAGGTTTGGGGTTGGGGTTCGGTGTTTGAGGTTTGGGGTTTGGGGTTCGAGGTTTGAGGTTTGGGGTTCGAGGTTTGAGGTTTGGGGTTGAGGTTTGGGGTTTGAGGTTTGGGGTTGGGGGTTCGAGTTTTGGGGTTTGGGGTTGAGGTTTTCGGTGGAGGTTTAGGGTTGAGGTTTGGGGTTGAGGTTTGGGGTTGAGGTTTGGGGTTGAGGTTTGGTGTTGAGGTTTGGGGTTTGAGGTTAGGGATTCGGGGTTCGAAGTTTGAGGTTTGGGGTTAAGGGTTCGAGTTTTGGGGTTTGGGGTTGAGGTTTGGGGTTGAGGTTTGGGGTTGAGGTTTGGGGTTGAAATTTGGAGTTGAGGTTTGGGGTTGAGGTTTGGGGTTTAAGGTTAGGGATTTGGAGTTCGAAGTTTGAGGTTTGGGGTTCGAGGATTGAGGTTTGGGGTTGAGGGTTGGGGTTTGAGTTTGGGGATTGGGGTTTCGGGGATTTAGGTTTGGTGTTTGTGGTGTTTGGATTGGGTGAAATGTTTCTTTTGTGCGAAACGGCGAATTATGAGATTCAAATTGCTGTTTTAAACTTGTGAAAACATAAAAAACGCTGTTTTCAACTAATCAAACTGATGAATTTATTTTGTTGGAAACTGCGGATTTTTGTGAAATCACGATAAAACTCTGTTTTCAACTATTCAAACAGATAAATTCATGTTTCTTTCCTTCGAAACGGTGGATTTTTGTGAAATCACTATAAAACTGCTGTTTTAAACTAGCAAAATACGCTGTTTTCAACAATCTAAACTGACGTATTTAAAATGCTGTTTTAAACTTGCAAATACATAGAAAACGCAGTTTTGAACTATCCAAACTGACAAATTCATGTTTCTTTCGTGCGAAACGGCGATTTATGAGAAATGACGATAAAATTGCTGTTTTAAACTTGCAAAAACATAGAAAAACGCTGTTTTGAACTATTCAAACTGACAAATTCATGTTTCTTTCGTGTGAAACGGCGATTTTTGAGAAATGACGATAAAATTGCTGTTTTCAACTTGCAAAAACATAGAAAAACGCTGTTTTGAACTATTCAAACTGACAAATTCATGTTTCTTTCGTGCGAAACGGCGATTTATGAGAAATGACAATAAAATTGCTGTTATAAACTTGCAAAAACATAGAAAAACGCTGTTTTGAACTATTCAAAATCACAAATTCATGTTTCTTTCATGCGAAACGGCGATTTATGAGAAATGACGATATAATTGCTGTTTTAAACTTGCAAAAACATAGAAAAACGCTGTTTTCAACTATTCAAACTGATAAATTTATGTTTCTTTCGTGCGAAACGGCGATTTATGAGAAATGACGATAAAATTGCTGTTTTAAACTTACAAAAACATAGAAAAACGCTGTTTTGAATTATTCAAACTGACAAATTCATGTTTCTTTCGTGTGAAACGGCGATTTATGAGAAATGACGATAAAATTGCTGTTTTAAACTTGCAAAAACATAGAAAAACGCTGATTTTAACTATTCAAACTGATAAATTCCGGTTTCTTTCGTGCGAAACTGCGATTTATGAGAAATGACGATAAAATTGCTGTTTTAAACTTGCAAAAACATAGAAAAACGCTGTTTTCAACTATTAAAACTGATAAATTTATGTTTCTTTAGTTCGAAACGGTGGATTTGTGTGAAATCACGATGAAACAGCTGTTTTAAACTAGCAAAACCAAGAAAACGCTGTTTTCAACTATCTAAATTGACGTATTTAAAATGCTGTTTTAAACTTGCAAAAACATATGAAACGCTGTTTTGAACTATCCAAACTGACAAATTCTGTTTTGTGGTTTGGGGTTCGAGGTTTGATGTTTGGGATTGAGGTTTGGGGTTTGAGGTTTGGGGTTCGCGGTTTGATGTTTGGGGTTGGGGTTCGGTGTTTGAGGTTTGGGGTTCGCGGTTTGAGGTTGGGGTTGGGGTTCAGTGTTTGAGGTTTGGGGTTTGGGGTTCGAGGTGTGAGGTTTGGGGTTCGAGGTTTGAGGTTTGGGGTTGAGGTTTGGGGTTTTAAGTTTGGGGTTGGGGGTTCGAGTTTTGGGGTTTGGGGTTGAGGTTTTCGGTTGAGGTTTAGGGTTGAGGTTTGGGGTTGAGGTTTAGGGTTAAGGTTTGGGGTTGAGGTTTGGGGTTGAGGTTTGGGGTTGAGGTTTGGGGTTGAGGTTTAGGGTTTGAGGTTAGGGATTTGGGGTTCGAAGTTTGAGGTTTGGGGTTTGAGGTTTGGGGTTGGGGGTTCGAGTTTTGGGGTTTGGGGTTGAGGTTTGGGGTTGAGGTTTGGGGTTGAGGTTTGGGGTTGAGGTTTGGGGTTGAGGTTTGGGGTTTATATTTGGGGTTGAGGTTTGGGGTTGAGGTTTGGGGTTTGAGGTTAGGGATTTGAAGTTCGAAGTTTGAGGTTTGGGGTTCGAGGATTGAGGTTTGGGGTTGAGGGTTGGGGTTTGAGTTTGGGGATTGGGGTTCGGGGTTTTAGGTTTGGTTTTTGTGGTGTTTGGATTGGGTGAAATGTTTCTATCGTGCGAAACGGCGAATTATGAGATTCAAATTGCTGTTTTAAACTTGTGAAAACATAAAAAACGCTGTTTTCAACTAATCAAACTGATGAATTTATTTTGTTGGAAACTGCGGATTTTTGTGAAATCACGATAAAACGCTGTTTTCAACTATTCAAACTGATAAATTCATGTTTCTTTCGTGAGAAACGGTGATTTAAGAGAAATGACGATAAAATTGCTGTTTTAAACTTGCAAAAACATAGAAAAACGCTGTTTTCAACTACTCAAACAGATAAATTCATGTTTCTTTCCTTCGAAACGGTGGATTTTTGTGAAATCACGATAAAACTGCTGTTTTAAACTAGCAAAATACGCTGTTTTTAACAATCTAAACTGACGTATTTAAAATGCTGTTTTAAACTCGCAAAAACATAGAAAAACGCTGTTTTGAACTATTCAAACTGACAAATTAATGTTTCTTTCGTGTGAAACGGCGATTTTTGAGAAATGACGATAAAATTGCTGTTTTAAACTTGCAAAAACATAGAAAAACGCTGTTTTCAACTATTCAAACTGATAAATTCATGTTTTTTTGTGCGAAACGGCGATTTATGAGAAATGACGATAAAATTGCTGTTTTAAACTTGCAAAACCATAGAAAAACGCTGTTTTGAACTATTCAAACTGACAAATTTACGTTTCTTTCGTGTGAAACGGCGATTTATGAGAAATGACGATAAAATTGCTGTTTTAAACTTGCAAAAACATAGAAAAACGCTGTTTTGAACTATTCAAACTGACAAATTCACGTTTCTTTCGTGCGAAACGGCGATTTATGAGAAATGAATATAAAATTGCTGTTTTAAACTTTCAAAAACATAGAAAAACGCTGTTTTCAACTATTCAAACTGATAAATTCATGTTTCTTACGTTCGAAACGGTGGATTTTTGTGAAATCACGATAAAATTGCTGTTTTAAACTTGCAAAAACATTGAAAAACGCTGTTTTCAACTATTCAAACTGACAAATTCATGTTTCTTCCGTGTGAAACGGCGATTTATGAGAAATTACGATTAAATTGCTGTTTTAAACTTGCAAAAACATAGAAAAACGCTGTTTTGAACTATTCAAACTGACAAATTCATGTTTCTTTCGTGTGAAACGGCGATTTTTGAGAAATTACGATAAAATTGCTGTTTTAAACTTGCAAAAACATAGAAAAACGCTGTTTTGAACTATTCAAACTGACAAATTCATGTTTCTTTCGTGCGAAACGGCGATTTATGAGAAATGACGATAAAATTGCTGTTTTAAACTTGCAAAAACATAGAAAAACGCTGTTTTGAACTATTCAAACTGACAAATTCATGTTTCTTTCGTGCGAAACGGCGATTTATGAGAAATGACGATAAAATTGCTGTTTTTAACTTGCAAAAACATAGAAAAACGCTGTTTTCAACTATTCAAACTGATAAATTCATGTTTCTTAAGTTCAAAACGGTGGATTTTTGTGAAATCACGATAAAATTGCTGTTTTAAACTTGTAAAACCATTGAAAAACGCTGTTTTCAACTATTCAAACTGACAAATTCATGTTTCTTCCGTGCGAAACGGCGATTTATGAGAAATGAGGAGAAAATTGCTGTTTTAAACTTGCAAAAACATAGAAAAACGCTGTTTTTAACTATTCAAACTGACAAATTCATGTTTCTTTCGTGCGAAACGGCGATTTATGAGAAATGACGATAAAATTGCTGTTTTAAACTTGCAAAAACATAGAAAAACGCTGATTTTAACTATTCAAACTGATAAATTCAGGTTTCTTTCGTGCGAAACTGCGATTTATGAGAAAGGACTCTAAAATTGCTGTTTTAAACTTACAAAAACATAGAAAAAACGCTGTTTTCAACTATTAAAACTGAAAAATTTATGTTTCTTTCGTGCGAAACGGCGATTTATGAGAAATGAATATAAAATTGCTGTTTTAAACTTTCAAAAACTTAAAAAAACGCTGTTTTCAACTATTCAAACTGATAAATTCATGTTTCTTACGTTCGAAACGGTGGATTTTTGTGAAATCACGATAAAATTGCTGTTTTAAACTTGCAAAAACATTGAAAAACGCTGTTTTCAACTATTCAAACTGACAAATTCATGTTTCTTCCGTGTGAAACGGCGATTTATGAGAAATTACGATTAAATTGCTGTTTTAAACTTGCAAAAACATAGAAAAACGCTGTTTTGAACTATTCAAACTGACAAATTCATGTTTCTTTCGTGTGAAACGGCGATTTTTGAGAAATGACGATAAAATTGCTGTTTTAAACTTGCAAAAACATAGAAAAACGCTGTTTTGAACTATTCAAACTGACAAATTCATGTTTCTTTCGTGCGAAACGGCGATTTATGAGAAATGACGATAAAATTGCTGTTTTAAACTTGCAAAAACATAGAAAAACGCTGTTTTGAACTATTCAAACTGACAAATTCATGTTTCTTTCGTGCGAAACGGCGATTTATGAGAAATGACGATAAAATTGCTGTTTTTAACTTGCAAAAACATAGAAAAACGCTGTTTTCAACTATTCAAACAGATAAATTCATGTTTCTTAAGTTCGAAACGGTGGATTTTTGTGAAATCACGATAAAATTGCTGTTTTAAACTTGCAAAAACATAGAAAAACGCTGTTTTGAACTATTCAAACTGACAAATTCATGTTTCTTCCGTGCGAAACGGCGATTTATGAGAAATGAGGAGAAAATTGCTGTTTTAAACTTGCAAAAACATAGAAAAACGCTGTTTTTAACTATTCAAACTGACAAATTCATGTTTCTTTCGTGCGAAACGGCGATTTATGAGAAATGACGATAAAATTGCTGTTTTAAACTTGCAAAAACATAGAAAAACGCTGATTTTAACTATTCAAACTGATAAATTCAGGTTTCTTTCGTGCGAAACTGCGATTTATGAGAAATGACGATAAAATTGCTGTTTTAAACTTGCAAAAACATAGAAAAACGCTGATTTTAACTATTCAAACTGATAAATTCAGGTTTCTTTCGTGCGAAACTGCGATTTATGAGAAAGGACTCTAAAATTGCTGTTTTAAACTTACAAAAACATAGAAAAAACGCTGTTTTCAACTATTAAAACTGATAAATTCATGTTTCTTTAGTTCGAAACGGTGGATTTTTGTGAAATCACGATGAAACAGCTGTTTTAAACTAGCAAAACCAAGAAAACGCTATTTTCAACAATCTAAACTGACGTATTTAAAATGCTGTTTTTAACTTGCAAAAACATAGAACACGCTGTTTTGAACTATCCAAACTGACAAATTCTGTTTTGTGGTTTGGGGTTCGAGGTTTGATGTTTGGGGTTGAGGTTTGGGGTTTGAGGTTTGGGGTTCGCGGTTTGAGGTTTGGGGTTGGGGTTCGGTGTTTGAGGTTTGGGGTTCGCGGTTTGAGGTTTGGGGTTCGCGGTTTGAGGTTTGGGGTTGGGGTTCGGTGTTTGAGGTTTGGGGTTCGCGGTTTGAGGTTTGGGGTTGGGGTTCGGTGTTTGAGGTTTGGGGTTTGGGGTTCAAGGTTTGAGGTTTGGGGTTCGAGGTTTGAGGTTTGGGGTTGAGGTTTGGGGTTTGAGGTTTGGGGTTGGGGGTTCGAGTTTTGGGGTTTGGGGTTGATGTTTTCGGTTGAGGTTTAGGGTTGAAGTTTGGGGTTGAGGTTTGGGGTTTAGGTTTGGGGTTGAGGTTTGGGGTTGAGGTTTGGGGTTTGAGGTTAGGGATTTGGGGTTCGAAGTTTGAGGTTTGGGGTTTGAGGTTTGGGGTTTGAGGTTTGGGGTTGGGGGTTCGAGTTTTGGGGTTTCGGGTTGAGGTTTGGGGTTGAGGTTTGGGGTTTCAGGTTAGGGATCTGGGGTTCGAAGTTTGAGGTTTGGGGTTCGAGGATTGAGGTTTGGGGTTGAGGGTTGGGGTTTGAGTTTGGGGATTGGGGTTCGGGGTTTTAGGTTTGGTTTTTGTGGTGTTTGGATTGGGTGAAATGTTTCTTTCGTGCGAAACGGCGAATTATGAGATTCAAATTGCTGTTTTAAACTTCTGAAAACATAAAAAACGCTGTTTTCAACTAATCAAACTGATGAATTTATTTTGTTGGAAACTGCGGATTTTTGTGAAATCACGATAAAACGCTGTTTTCAACTATTCAAACTGATAAATTCATGTTTCTTTCGTGAGAAACGGTTATTTAAAAGAAATGACGATAAAATTGCTGTTTTAAACTTGCAAAAACATAGAAAAACGCTGTTTTCAACTACTCAAACAGATAAATTCATGTTTCTTTCCTTCGAACCGGTGGATTTTTGTGAAATCACGATAAAACTGCTGTTTTAAACTAGCAAAATACGCTGTTTTCAACAATCTAAACTGACGTATTTAAAATGCTGTTTTAAACTTGCAAAAACATAGAAAACGCAGTTTTGAACTATCCAAAATGACAAATTCATGTTTCTTTCGTGCGAAACGGCGATTTATGAGAAATGACGATAAAATTGCTGTTTTAAACTTGCAAAAACATAGAAAAACGCTGTTTTGAACTATTCAAACTGACAAATTCATGTTTCTTTCGTGCGAAACGGCGATTTATGAGAAATGACGATAAAATTGCTGTTTTAAACTTGCAAAAACATAGAAAAACCCTGTTTTGAACTATTCAAACTGACAAATTCATGTTTCTTTCGTGCGAAACGGCGATTTATGAGAAATGACGATAAAATTGCTGTTTTAAACTTGCAAAAACATAGAAAAACGCTGTTTTGAACTATTCAAACTGCCAAATTAATGTTTCTTACGTGCGAAACGGCGATTTATGAGAAATGACGATAAAATTGCTGTTTTAAACTTGCAAAAACATAGAAAAACGCTGTTTTCAACTATTCAAACTGATAAATTCATGTTTCTTTCGTGCGAAACGGCGAATTATGAGAAATGACGATAAAATTGCTGTTTTAAACTTGCAAAAACATAGAAAAACGCTGTTTTGAACTATTCAAACTGACAAATTCATGTTTCTTTCGTGCGAAACGGCGATTTATGAGAAATGACGTTAAAATTGCTGTTTTAAACTTGCAAAAACATAGAAAAACTCTGTTTTCAATTATTCAAACCGATAAATTCATGTTTCTTTCGTGCGAAACGGCGATTTATGAGAAATGACTATAAAATTGCTGTTTTAAACTTGCAAAAACATAGAAAAACGCTGTTTTTAACTATTCAAACTGATAAATTCAGGTTTCTTTCGTGCGAAACGGCGATTTATGAGAAATGACGATAAAATTGTTGTTTTAAACTTGCAAAAACATAGAAAAACGCTGTTTTGAACTATTCAAACTGCCAAATTTATGTTTCTTTCGTGCGAAACGGCGATTTATGAGAAATGACGATAAAATTGCTGTTTTAAACTTGCAAAAACATAAAAAAACGCTGTTTTGAACTATTCAAACTGACAAATTCATGTTTCTTTCATGTGAAACGGAAATTTATGAGAAATGACGATAAAATTGCTGTTTTAAACTTGCAAAAACATAGAAAAACGCTGTTTTCAACTATTCAAACTGATAAATTTATGTTTCTTTCGTGCGAAACGGCGATTTATGAGAAATGACGATAAAATTGCTGTTTTAAACTTGCAAAAACATAGAAAAACGCTGTTTTGAACTATTCAAACTGTCAAATTCATGTTTCTTTCGTGTGAAACGGCGATTTATGAGAAATGACGATAAAATTGCTGTTTTAAACTTGCAAAAACATAGAAAAACGCTGATTTTAACTATTCAAACTGATAAATTCAGGTTTCTTTCGTGCGAAACTGCGATTTATGAGAAATGACGATAAAATTGCTGTTTTAAACTTGCAAAAACATAGAAAACGCTGTTTTGAACTATCCAAACTGACAAATTCTGTTTTGTAGTTTGGGGTTCGAGGTTTGATGTTTGGGGTTGAGGTTTGGGGTTTGAGGTTTGGGGTTCGCGGTTTGAGGTTTGGGGTTGGGGTTCGGTGTTTGAGGTTTGGGGTTCGCGGTTTGAAGTTTGGGGTTGGGGTTCAGTGTTTGAGTTTTGGGGTTTGGGGTTCGAGGTTTGAGGTTTGGGGTTCGAGGTTTGAGGTTTGGGGTTGAGGTTTGGGGTTTGAGGTTTGGGGTTGGGGGTTCGAGTTTTGGGGTTTGGGGTTGAGGTTTTCGGTTGAGGTTTAGGGTTGAGGTTTGGGGTTGAGGTTTGGGGTTGAGGTTTGGGGTTGAGGTTAGGGGTTGAGGTTTGGGGTTTGAGGTTAGGGATTTGGGCTTCGAAGTTAGAGGTTTGGGGTTTGAGGTTTGGGGTTGGGGGTTCGAGTTTTGGGGTTTGGGGTTGAGGTTTGGGGTTAGGTTTGGGGTTGAGGTTTGGGATTTGGGGTTCGAAGTTTGAGGTTTGGGGTTCGAGGATTGAGGTTTGGGGTTGAGGGTTGGGGTTTGAGTTTGGGGATTGGGGTTCGGGGTTTTAGGTTTGGTTTTTGTGGTGTTTGGATTGGGTGAAATGTTTCTTTCGTGCGAAACGGCGAATTATGAGATTCAAATTGCTGTTTTAAACTTGTGAAAACATAAAAAACGCTGTTTTCAACTAATCAAACTGATGAATTTATTTTGTTGGAAACTGCGGATTTTTGTGAAATCACGATAAAACGCTGTTTTCAACTATTCAAACTGATAAATTCATGTTTCTTTCGTGAGAAACGGTGATTTAAGAGAAATGACGATAAAATTGCTGTTTTAAACTTGCAAAAACATAGAAAAACGCTGTTTTGAACTATTCAAACTGACAAATTCATGTTTCTTCCGTGCGAAACGGCGATTTATGAGAAATGACGATAAAATTGCTGTTTTAAACTTGCAAAAACATAGAAAAACGCTGTTTTGAACTATTCAAACTGACAAATTTATGTTTCTTTCGTGCGAAACGGCGATTTATGAGAAATGACGATAAAATTGCTGTTTTTAACTTGCAAAAACATAGACAAACGCTGTTTTCAACTATTCAAACTGATAATTTCATGTTTCTTAAGTTCCAAACGGTGGATTTTTGTGAAATCACGATAAAATTGCTGTTTTAAACTTGCAAAAACATTGAAAAACGCTGTTTTCAACTATTCAAACTGACAATTTCATGTTTCTTCCGTGCGAAACGTCGATTTATGAGAAATTACGATAAAATTGCTGTTTTAAACTTGCAAAAACATAGAAAAACGCTGTTTTGAACTATTCAAACTGACAAATTCATGTTTCTTTCGTGCGAAACGGCGATTTATGAGAAATGACGATAAAATTGCTGTTTTAAAATTGCAAAAACATAGAAAAACGCTGTTTTGAACTATTCAAACTGACAAATTCATGTTTCTTTCGTGCGAAACGGCGATTTATGAGAAATGACGTTAAAATTGCTGTTTTAAACTTGCAAAAACATAGAAAAACTCTGTTTTCAATTATTCAAACTGATAAATTCATGTTTCTTTCGTGCGAAACGGCGATTTATGAGAAATGACGATAAAATTGCTGTTTTAAACTTGCAAAAACATAGAAAAACGCTGTTTTGAACTTATCAAACTGACAAATTCATGTTTCTTCCGTGCGAAACGGCGATTTATGAGAAATGACGATAAAATTGCTGTTTTAAAATTGCAAAAACATAGAAAAACGCTGTTTTCAAATATTCAAACTGATAAATTCATGTTTCTTTCGTGCGAAACGGCGATTTATGAGAAATGACGATAAAATTGCTGTTTTAAACTTGCAAAAACATAGAAAACGCTGTTTTGAACTATTCAAACTGACAAATTCATGTTTCTTTCGTGTGAAACGGCGATTTATGAGAAATGACGATAAAATTGCTGTTTTAAACTTGCAAAAACATAGAAAAACGCTGTTTTGAACTATTCAAACTGACAAATTCATAATTCTTTCGTGCGAAACGGCGATTTATGAGAAATGACGATAATATTGCAGTTTTAAACTTGCAAAAACATAGAAAAACGCTGTTTTGAACTATTCAAACTGACAAATTCATGTTTCTTTCGTGCGAAACGGCGATTTATGAGAAATGACGTTAAAATTGCTGTTTTAAACTTGCAAAAACATAGAAAAACTCTGTTTTCAATTATTCAAACTGATAAATTCATGTTTCTTTCGTGCGAAACGGCGATTTATGAGAAATGACGATAAAATTGCTGTTTTAAACTTGCAAAAACATAGAAAAACGCTGTTTTGAACTGTTCAAACTGACAAATTCATGTTTCTTTCGTGCGAAACGGCGATTTATGAGAAATGACGATAAAATTGCTGTTTTAAAATTGCAAAAACATAGAAAAACGCTGTTTTCAACTATTCAAACTGATAAATTCATGTTTCTTTCGTGCGAAATGGCGATTTATGAGAAATGACGATAAAATTGCTGTTTTAAACTTGCAAAAACATAGAAAACGCTGTTTTGAACTATTTAAACTGACAAATTCATGTTTCTTTCGTGTGAAACGGCGATTTATGAGAAATGACGATAAAATTGCTGTTTTAAACTTGCAAAAACATAGAAAAACGCTGTTTTGAACTATTAAAACTGACAAATTCATGTTTCTTTCGTGTGAAACGGCGATTTATGAGAAATGACGATAAAATTGCTGTTTTAAACTTGCAAAAACATAGAAAAACGCTGTTTTGAACTATTCAAACTGACAAATTCATGTTTCTTTCGTGCGAAACGGCGATTTATGAGAAATCACGTTAAAATTGCTGTTTTAAACTTGCAAAAACATAGAAAAACTCTGTTTTCAATTATTCAAACTGATAAATTCATGTTTCTTTCGTGCGAAACGGCGATTTATGAGAAATGAGGATAAAATTGCTGTTTTAAACTTGCAAAAACATAGAAAAACGCTGTTTTGAACTATTCAAACTGACAAATTCATGTTTCTTTCGTGCGAAACGGCGATTTATGAGAAATGACGATAAAATTGCTGTTTTTAACTTGCAAAAACATAGACAAACGCTGTTTTGAACTATTCAAACTGACAAATTCATGTTTCTTTCGTGCGAAACGGCGATTTATGAGAAATGACGATAAAATTGCTGTTTTTAACTTGCAAAAACATAGACAAACGCTGTTTTTAACTATTCAAACTGATAATTTCATGTTTATTAAGTTCCAAACGGTGGATTTTTGTGAAATCACGATAAAATTGCTGTTTTAAACTTGCAAAAACATTGAAAAACGCTGTTTTCAACTATTCAAACTGACTAATTAATGTTTCTTCCGTGCGAAACGGCGATTTATGAGAAATGACGATAAAATTGCTGTTTTAAACTTGCAAAAACATAGAAAAACGCTGTTTTGAACTATTCAAACTGACAAATTCATGTTTCTTCCGTGCGAAACGGCGATTTATGAGAAATGACGATAAAATTGCTGTTTTAAACTTGCAAAAACATAGAAAAACGCTGTTTTGAACTATTCAAACTGACAAATTTATGTTTCTTTCGTGCGAAACGGCGATTTATGAGAAATGACGATAAAATTGCTGTTTTTAACTTGCAAAAACATAGACAAACGCTGTTTTCAACTATTCAAACTGATAATTTCATGTTTCTTAAGTTCCAAACGGTGGATTTTTGTGAAATCACGATAAAATTGCTGTTTTAAACTTGCAAAAACATTGAAAAACGCTGTTTTCAACTATTCAAACTGACAATTTCATGTTTCTTCCGTGCGAAACGTCGATTTATGAGAAATTACGATAAAATTGCTGTTTTAAACTTGCAAAAACATAGAAAAACGCTGTTTTGAACTATTCAAACTGACAAATTCATGTTTCTTTCGTGCGAAACGGCGATTTATGAGAAATGACGATAAATATGCTGTTTTAAAATTGCAAAAACATAGAAAAACGCTGTTTTGAACTATTCAAACTGACAAATTCATGTTTCTTTCGTGCGAAACGGCGATTTATGAGAAATGACGTTAAAATTGCTGTTTTAAACTTGCAAAAACATAGAAAAACTCTGTTTTCAATTATTCAAACTGATAAATTCATGTTTCTTTCGTGCGAAACGGCGATTTATGAGAAATGACGATAAAATTGCTGTTTTAAACTTGCAAAAACATAGAAAAACGCTGTTTTGAACTTATCAAACTGACAAATTCATGTTTCTTCCGTGCGAAACGGCGATTTATGAGAAATGACGATAAAATTGCTGTTTTAAAATTGCAAAAACATAGAAAAACGCTGTTTTCAAATATTCAAACTGATAAATTCATGTTTCTTTCGTGCGAAACGGCGATTTATGAGAAATGACGATAAAATTGCTGTTTTAAACTTGCAAAAACATAGAAAACGCTGTTTTGAACTATTCAAACTGACAAATTCATGTTTCTTTCGTGTGAAACGGCGATTTATGAGAAATGACGATAAAATTGCTGTTTTAAACTTGCAAAAACATAGAAAAACTCTGTTTTCAATTATTCAAACTGATAAATTCATGTTTTTTTCGTGCGAAACGGCGATTTATGAGAAATGACGATAAAATTGCTGTTTTAAACTTGCAAAAACATAGAAAAACGCTGTTTTGAACTATTCAAACTGACAAATTCATAATTCTTTCGTGCGAAACGGCGATTTATGAGAAATGACGATAATATTGCAGTTTTAAACTTGCAAAAACATAGAAAAACGCTGTTTTGAACTATTCAAACTGACAAATTCATGTTTCTTTCGTGCGAAACGGCGATTTATGAGAAATGACGTTAAAATTGCTGTTTTAAACTTGCAAAAACATAGAAAAACTCTGTTTTCAATTATTCAAACTGATAAATTCATGTTTCTTTCGTGCGAAACGGCGATTTATGAGAAATGACGATAAAATTGCTGTTTTAAACTTGCAAAAACATAGAAAAACGCTGTTTTGAACTGTTCAAACTGACAAATTCATGTTTCTTTCGTGCGAAACGGCGATTTATGAGAAATGACGATAAAATTGCTGTTTTAAAATTGCAAAAACATAGAAAAACGCTGTTTTCAACTATTCAAACTGATAAATTCATGTTTCTTTCGTGCGAAATGGCGATTTATGAGAAATGACGATAAAATTGCTGTTTTAAACTTGCAAAAACATAGAAAACGCTGTTTTGAACTATTTAAACTGACAAATTCATGTTTCTTTCGTGTGAAACGGCGATTTATGAGAAATGACGATAAAATTGCTGTTTTAAACTTGCAAAAACATAGAAAAACGCTGTTTTGAACTATTAAAACTGACAAATTCATGTTTCTTTCGTGTGAAACGGCGATTTATGAGAAATGACGATAAAATTGCTGTTTTAAACTTGCAAAAACATAGAAAAACGCTGTTTTGAACTATTCAAACTGACAAATTCATGTTTCTTTCGTGCGAAACGGCGATTTATGAGAAATCACGTTAAAATTGCTGTTTTAAACTTGCAAAAACATAGAAAAACTCTGTTTTCAATTATTCAAACTGATAAATTCATGTTTCTTTCGTGCGAAACGGCGATTTATGAGAAATGAGGATAAAATTGCTGTTTTAAACTTGCAAAAACATAGAAAAACGCTGTTTTGAACTATTCAAACTGACAAATTCATGTTTCTTTCGTGCGAAACGGCGATTTATGAGAAATGACGATAAAATTGCTGTTTTTAACTTGCAAAAACATAGACAAACGCTGTTTTGAACTATTCAAACTGACAAATTCATGTTTCTTTCGTGCGAAACGGCGATTTATGAGAAATGACGATAAAATTGCTGTTTTTAACTTGCAAAAACATAGACAAACGCTGTTTTTAACTATTCAAACTGATAATTTCATGTTTATTAAGTTCCAAACGGTGGATTTTTGTGAAATCACGATAAAATTGCTGTTTTAAACTTGCAAAAACATTGAAAAACGCTGTTTTCAACTATTCAAACTGACTAATTAATGTTTCTTCCGTGCGAAACGGCGATTTATGAGAAATGACGATAAAATTGCTGTTTTAAACTTGCAAAAACATAGAAAAACGCTGTTTTGAACTATTCAAACTGACAAATTCATGTTTCTTTCGTGTGAAACGGCGATTTATGAGAAATGACGATAAAATTGCTGTTTTAAACTTGCAGAAACATAGAAAAACGCTGTTTTGAACTATTTAAACTGACAAAATCATGTTTCTTTCGTGCGAAACGGCGATTTATGAGAAATGACGATAAAATTGCTGTTTTAAACTTGCAAAAACATAGAAAAACGCTGTTTTGAACTATTCAAACTGACAAATTCATGTTTCTTTCGTGCGAAACGGCGATTTATGAGAAATGACGATAAAATTGCTGTTTTTAACTTGCAAAAACATAGAAAAACGCTGTTTTCAACTATTCAAACTGATAAATTCATGTTTTTTTCGTGCGAAACGGCGATTTATGAGAAATGACGATAAAATTGCTGTTTTAAACTTGCAAAAACATAGAAAAACGCTGTTTTTAACTATTCAAACTGATAAATTCAGGTTTCTTTCGTGCGAAACGGCGATTTTTGAGAAATGACGATAAAATTGCAGTTTTAAACTTGCAAAAACATAGAAAAACGCTGTTTTGAACTATTCAAACTGCCAAATTAATGTTTCTTACGTGCGAAACGGCGATTTATGAGAAATGACGATAAAATTGCTGTTTTAAACTTGCAAAAACATAGAAAAACGCTGTTTTCAACTATTCAAACTGCTAAATTCATGTTTCTTTCGTGCGAAACGGCGAATTATGAGAAATGACGATAAAATTGCTGTTTTAAACTTGCAAAAACATAGAAAAACGCTGCTTTGAACTATTCAAACTGACAAATTCATGTTTTTTTCGTGTGAAACGGCGATTTATGAGAAATGACGATAAAATTGCTGTTTTAAACTTGCAAAAACATAGAAAAACGCTGTTTTGAACTATTCAAACTGACAAATTCATGTTTCTTTAGTGCGAAACGGCGATTTATGAGAAATGACGATAAAATTGCTGTTTTATACTTGCAAAAACAAAGAAAAACGCTGTTTTTAACTATTCAAACTGATAAATTCAGGTTTCTTTCGTGCGAAACGGCGATTTATGAGAAATGACGATAAAATTGCTGTTTTAAACTTGCAAAAACATAGAAAAACGCTGTTTTTAACTATTCAAACTGATAAATTCAGGTTTCTTTCGTGCGAAACGGCGATTTATGAGAAATGACGATAAAATTGCTGTTTTAAACTTGCAAAAACATAGAAAAACGCTGTTTTGAACTATTTAAACTGACAAATTCATGTTTCTTTCATGTGAAACGGAAATTTATGAGAAATGACGATAAAATTGCTGTTTTAAACTTGCAAAAACATAGAAAAACGCTGTTTTCAACTATTCAAACTGATAAATTTATGTTTCTTTCGTGCGAAACGGCGATTTATGAGAAATGACGATAAAATTGCTGTTTTAAACTTGCAAAAACATAGAAAAACGCTGTTTTGAACTATTCAAACTGTCAAATTCATGTTTCTTTCGTGTGAAACGGCGATTTATGAGAAATGACGATAAAATTGCTGTTTTAAACTTGCAAAAACATAGAAAAACGCTGATTTTAACTATTCAAACTGATAAATTCAGGTTTCTTTCGTGCGAAACTGCGATTTATGAGAAATGACGATAAAATTGCTGTTTTAAACTTACAAAAACATAGAAAAACGCTGTTTTCAACTATTAAAACTGATAAATTCATGTTTCTTTAGTTCGAAACGGTGGATTTTTGTGAAATCACGATGAAACAGCTGTTTTAAACTAGCAAAACCAAGAAAACGCTGTTTTCAACAATCTAAACTGACGTATTTAAAATGCTGTTTTAAACTTGCAAAAACATAGAAAACGCTGTTTTGAACTATCCAAACTGACAAATTCTGTTTTGTGGTTTGGGGTTCGAGGTTTGATGTTTGGGGTTGAGGTTTGGGGTTTGAGGTTTGGGGTTCGCGGTTTGAGGTTTGGGGTTGGGGTTCGGTGTTTGAGGTTTGGGGTTCGCGGTTTAAAGTTTGGGGTTAGGGTTCAGTGTTTGAGTTTTGGGGTTTGGGGTTCGAGGTTTGAGGTTTGGGGTTCGAGGTTTGAGGTTTGGGGTTGAGGTTTGGGGTTTGAGGTTTGGGGTTGGGGGTTCGAGTTTTGGGGTTTGGGGTTGAGGTTTTCGGTTGAGGTTTAGGGTTGAGGTTTGGGGTTGAGGTTGGGGTTGAAGTTTGGGGTTGAGGTTTGGGATTGAGGTTTGGGGTTGAGGTTTGGGGTTGAGGTTTTGGGGTTTGAGGTTAGGGATTTGGGGTTCGAAGTTTGAGGTTTGGGGTTTGAGGTTTGGGGTTGGGGGTTCGAGTTTTGGGGTTTGGGGTTGAGGTTTGGGGTTGAGGTTTGGGGTTGAGGTTTGGGGTTGAGGTTTGGGGTTGAGGTTTGGGGTTGAGGTTTGGGGTTGAGGTTTGGGGTTTGAGGTTAGGGATTTGGGGTTCGAAGTTTGAGGTTTGGGGTTCGAGGATTGAGGTTTGGGGTTGAGGGTTGGGGTTTGAGTTTGGGGATTGGGGTTCGGGGTTTTAGGTTTGGTTTTTGTGGTGTTTGGATTGGGTGAAATGTTTCTTTCGTGCGAAACGGCGAATTATGAGATTCAAATTGCTGTTTTAAACTTGTGAAAAAATAAAAAACGCTGTTTTCAACTAATCAAACTGATGAATTTATTTTGTTGGAAACTGCGGATTTTTGTGAAATCACGATAAAACGCTGTTTTCAACTATTCAAACTGATAAATTCATGTTTCTTTCGTGAGAAACGGTGATTTAAGAGAAATGACGATAAAATTGCTGTTTTAAACTTGCAAAAACATAGAAAAACGCTGTTTTGAACTATTCAAACTGACAAATTCATGTTTCTTCCGTGCAAAACGGCGATTTATGAGAAATGACGATAAAATTGCTGTTTTAAACTTGCATAAACATAGAAAAACGCTGTTTTGAACTATTCAAACTGACAAATTCATGTTTCTTTCGTGCGAAACGGCGATTTATGAGAAATGACGATAAAATTGCTGTTTTAAACTTGCAAAAACATAGAAAAACGCTGTTTTGAACTGTTCAAACTGACAAATTCATGTTTCTTTCGTGCGAAACGGCGATTTATGAGAAATGACGATAAAATTGCTGTTTTAAAATTGCAAAAACATAGAAAAACGCTGTTTTCAACTATTCAAACTGATAAATTCATGTTTCTTTCGTGCGAAATGGCGATTTATGAGAAATGACGATAAAATTGCTGTTTTAAACTTGCAAAAACATAGAAAACGCTGTTTTGAACTATTCAAACTGACAAATTCATGTTTCTTTCGTGTGAAACGGCGATTTATGAGAAATGACGATAAAATTGCTGTTTTAAACTTGCAAAAACATAGAAAAACGCTGTTTTGAACTATTAAAACTGACAAATTCATGTTTCTTTCGTGTGAAACGGCGATTTATGAGAAATGACGATAAAATTGCTGTTTTAAACTTGCAAAAACATAGAAAAACGCTGTTTTGAACTATTCAAACTGACAAATTCATGTTTCTTTCGTGCGAAACGGCGATTTATGAGAAATCACGTTAAAATTGCTGTTTTAAACTTGCAAAAACATAGAAAAACTCTGTTTTCAATTATTCAAACTGATAAATTCATGTTTCTTTCGTGCGAAACGGCGATTTATGAGAAATGAGGATAAAATTGCTGTTTTAAACTTGCAAAAACATAGAAAAACGCTGTTTTGAACTATTCAAACTGACAAATTCATGTTTCTTCCATGCGAAACGGCGATTTATGAGAAATGACGATAAAATTGCTGTTTTAAACTTGCAAAAACATAGAAAAACGCTGTTTTTAACTATTCAAACTGATAAATTCAGGTTTCTTTCGTGCGAAACGGCGATTTTTGAGAAATGACGATAAAATTGCAGTTTTAAACTTGCAAAAACATAGAAAAACGCTGTTTTGAACTATTCAAACTGCCAAATTAATGTTTCTTACGTGCGAAACGGCGATTTATGAGAAATGACGATAAAATTGCTGTTTTAAACTTGCAAAAACATAGAAAAACGCTGTTTTCAACTATTCAAACTGATAAATTCATGTTTCTTTCGTGCGAAACGGCGAATTATGAGAAATGACGATAAAATTGCTGTTTTAAACTTGCAAAAACATAGAAAAACGCTGTTTTGAACTATTCAAACTGACTAATTCATGTTTTTTTCGTGTGAAACGGCGATTTATGAGAAATGACGATAAAGTTGCTGTTTTAAACTTGCAAAAACATAGAAAAACGCTGTTTTGAACTATTCAAACTGACAAATTCATGTTTCTTTAGTGCGAAACGGCGATTTATGAGAAATGACGATAAAATTGCTGTTTTAAACTTGCAAAAACATAGAAAAACGCTGTTTTCAACTATTAAACCTGATAAATTCATGTTTCTTACGTTCGAAACGGTGGATTTTTGTGAAATCACGATAAAATTGCTGTTTTAAACTTGCAAAAACATTGAAAAACGCTGTTTTCAACTATTCAAACTGACAATTTCATGTTTCTTCCGTGCAAAACGTCGATTTATGAGAAATTACGATAAAATTGCTGTTTTAAACTTGCAAAAACATAGAAAAACGCTGTTTTGAACTATTCAAACTGACAAATTCATGTTTCTTTCGTGCGAAACGGCGATTAATGAGAAATGACGATAAAATTGCTGTTTTAAAATTGCAAAAACATAGAAAAACGCTGTTTTCAACTATTCAAACTGATAAATTCATGTTTCTTTCGTGCGAAACGGCGATTTATGAGAAATGACGATAAAATTGCTGTTTTAAACTTGCAAAAACATAGAAAACGCTGTTTTGGTTATTCAAACTGACAAATTCATGTTTCTTTCGTGTGAAACGGCGATTTATGAGAAATGACGATAAAATTGCTGTTTTAAACTTGTAAAAACATAGAAAAACGCTGTTTTGAACTATTAAAACTGACAAATTCATGTTTCTTTCGTGTGAAACGGCGATTTATGAGAAATGACGATAAAATTGCTGTTTTAAACTTGCAAAAACATAGAAAAACGCTGTTTTGAACTATTCAAACTGACAAATTCATGTTTCTTTCGTGTGAAACGGCGATTTATGAGAAATGACGATAAAATTGCAGTTTTAAACTTGCAAAAACATAGAAAAACGCTGTTTTAAACTATTCAAACTGCCAAATTAATGTTTCTTACGTGCGAAACGGCGATTTATGAGAAATGACGATAAAATTGCTGTTTTAAACTTGCAAAAACATAGAAAAACGCTGTTTTCAACTATTCAAACTGATAAATTCATGTTTCTTTCGTGCGAAACGGCGAATTATGAGAAATGACGATAAAATTGCTGTTTTAAACTTGCAAAAACATAGAAAAACGCTGTTTTGAACTATTCAAACTGACAAATTCATGTTTTTTTCGTGTGAAACGGCGATTTATGAGAAATGACGATAAAATTGCTGTTTTAAACTTGCAAAAACATAGAAAAACGCTGTTTTGAACTATTCAAAATGACAAATTCATGTTTCTTTAGTGCGAAACGGCGATTTATGAGAAATGACGATAAAATTGCTGTTTTAAACTTGCAAAAACATAGAAAAACGCTGTTTTCAACTATTAAACCTGATAAATTCATGTTTCTTACGTTCGAAACGGTGGATTTTTGTGAAATCACGATAAAATTGCTGTTTTAAACTTGCAAAAACATTGAAAAACGCTGTTTTCAACTATTCAAACTGACAATTTCATGTTTCTTCCGTGCAAAACGTCGATTTATGAGAAATTACGATAAAATTGCTGTTTTAAACTTGCAAAAACATAGAAAAACGCTGTTTTGAACTATTCAAACTGACAAATTCATGTTTCTTTCGTGCGAAACGGCGATTAATGAGAAATGACGATAAAATTGCTGTTTTAAAATTGCAAAAACATAGAAAAACGCTGTTTTCAACTATTCAAACTGATAAATTCATGTTTCTTTCGTGCGAAACGGCGATTTATGAGAAATGACGATAAAATTGCTGTTTTAAACTTGCAAAAACATAGAAAACGCTGTTTTGGTTATTCAAACTGACAAATTCATGTTTCTTTCGTGTGAAACGGCGATTTATGAGAAATGACGATAAAATTGCTGTTTTAAACTTGCAAAAACATAGAAAAACGCTGTTTTGAACTATTCAAACTGACAAATTCAGGTTTCTTTCGTTCGAAACGGTGGATTTTTGTGAAATCACGATAAAACTGCTGTTTTAAACTTGCAAAAATATAGAAAAACGCTGTTTTCAGCTATTCAAACTGACAAATTCATGTTTCTTTTGTGCGAAACGACGATTTATGAGAAATGACGATAAAATTGCTGTTTTAAACTTGCAAAAACATAGAAAAGCGCTGTTTTGAACTATTCAAACTGACAAATTCATGTTTCTTCCGTGCGAAACGGCGATTTATGAGAAATGATGATAAAATTGCTGTTTTAAACTTGCAAAAACATAGAAAAACGCTGTTTTGAACTATTCAAACTGACAAATTCATGTTTCTTTCGTGTGAAACGGCGATTTATGAGAAATGACGATAAAATTGCTGTTTTAAACTTGCAAAAACATAGAAAAACGCTGTTTTGAACTATTCAAACTGACAAATTCATGTTTCTTCCGTGCGAAACGGCGATTTATGAGAAATGATGATAAAATTGCTGTTTTATACTTGCAAAAACATAGAAAAACGCTGTTTTGAACTATTCAAACTGACAAATTCATGTTTCTTTCGTGTGAAACGGCGATTTATGAGAAATGACGATAAAATTGCTGTTTTAAACTTGCAGAAACATAGAAAAACGCAGTTTTGAACCATTCAAACTGACAAATTCATGTTTCTTTCGTGCGAAACGGCGATTTATGAGAAATGACGATAAAATTGCTGTTTTAAACTTGCAAAAACATAGAAAAACGCTGTTTTGAACTATTCAAACTGACAAATTCATGTTTCTTCCATGCGAAACGGCGATTTATGAGAAATGACGATAAAATTGCTGTTTTAAACTTGCAAAAACATAGAAAAACGCTGTTTTGAACTATTCAAACTGACAAATTCATGTTTCTTTCGTGCGAAACGGCGATTTATGAGAAATGACGATAAAATTGCTGTTTTTAACTTGCAAAAACATAGACAAACGCTGTTTTTAACTATTCAAACTGATAATTTCATGTTTCTTAAGTTCCAAACGGTGGATTTTTGTGAAATCACGATAAAATTGCTGTTTTAAACTTGCAAAAACATTGAAAAACGCTGTTTTCAACTATTCAAACTGACTAATTAATGTTTCTTCCGTGCGAAACGGCGATTTATGAGAAATGACGATAAAATTGCTGTTTTAAACTTGCAAAAACATAGAAAAACGCTGTTTTGAACTATTCAAACTGACAAATTCATGTTTCTTTCGTGTGAAACGGCGATTTATGAGAAATGACGATAAAATTGCTGTTTTAAACTTGCAGAAACATAGAAAAACGCTGTTTTGAACTACTCAAACTGACAAATTCATGTTTCTTTCGTGCGAAACGGCGATTTATGAGAAATGACGATAAAATTGCTGTTTTAAACTTGCAAAAACATAGAAAAACGCTGTTTTGAACTATTCAAACTGACAAATTCATGTTTCTTTCGTGCGAAACGGCGATTTATGAGAAATGACGATAATATTGCTGTTTTTAACTTGCAAAAACATAGAAAAACGCTGTTTTCAACTATTCAAACTGATAAATTCATGTTTCTTTCGTGCGAAACGGCGATTTATGAGAAATGACGATAAAATTGCTGTTTTAAACTTGCAAAAACATAGAAAAACGCTGTTTTTAACTATTCAAACTGATAAATTCAGGTTTCTTTCGTGCGAAACGGCGATTTTTGAGAAATGACGATAAAATTGCAGTTTTAAACTTGCAAAAACATAGAAAAACGCTGTTTTGAACTATTCAAACTGCCAAATTAATGTTTCTTACGTGCGAAACGGCGATTTATGAGAAATGACGATAAAATTGCTGTTTTAAACTTGCAAAAACATAGAAAAACGCTGTTTTCAGCTATTCAAACTGATAAATTAATGTTTTTTTCGTGTGAAACGGCGATTTATGAGAAATGACGATAAAATTGCTGTTTTAAACTTGCAAAAACATAGAAAAACGCTGTTTTGAACTATTCAAACTGACAAATTCATGTTTCTTTAGTGCGAAACGGCGATTTATGAGAAATGACGATAAAATTGCTGTTTTAAACTTGCAAAAACATAGAAAAACGCTGTTTTCAACTATTAAACCTGATAAATTCATGTTTCTTACGTTCGAAACGGTGGATTTTTGTGAAATCACGATAAAATTGCTGTTTTAAACTTGCAAAAACATTGAAAAACGCTGTTTTCAACTATTCAAACTGACAATTTCATGTTTCTTCCGTGCAAAACGTCGATTTATGAGAAATTACGATAAAATTGCTGTTTTAAACTTGCAAAAACATAGAAAAACGCTGTTTTGAACTATTCAAACTGACAAATTCATGTTTCTTTCGTGCGAAACGGCGATTAATGAGAAATGACGATAAAATTGCTGTTTTAAAATTGCAAAAACATAGAAAAACGCTGTTTTCAACTATTCAAACTGATAAATTCATGTTTCTTTCGTGCGAAACGGCGATTTATGAGAAATGACGATAAAATTGCTGTTTTAAACTTGCAAAAACATAGAAAACGCTGTTTTGGTTATTCAAACTGACAAATTCATGTTTCTTTCGTGTGAAACGGCGATTTATGAGAAATGACGATAAAATTGCTGTTTTAAACTTGCAAAAACATAGAAAAACGCTGTTTTGAACTATTAAAACTGACAAATTCATGTTTCTTTCGTGTGAAACGGCGATTTATGAGAAATGACGATAAAATTGCTGTTTTAAACTTGCAAAAACATAGAAAAACGCTGTTTTGAACTATTCAAACTGACAAATTCATGTTTCTTTCGTGCGAAACGGCGATTTATGAGAAATGACGATAAAATTGCTGTTTTAAACTTGCAAAAACATAGAAAAACTCTGTTTTCAATTATTCAAACTGATAAATTCATGTTTCTTAAGTTCCAAACGGTGGATTTTTGTGAAATCACGATAAAACTGCTGTTTTAAACTTACAAAAACATTGAAAAACGCTGTTTTGAACTATTAAAACTGACAAATTCATGTTTCTTTCGTGTGAAACGGCGATTTATGAGAAATGACGATAAAATTGCTGTTTTAAACTTGCAAAAACATAGAAAAACTCTGTTTTTAATTATTCAAACTGATAAATTCATGTTTCTTTCGTGCGAAACGGCGATTTATGAGAAATGACGATAAAATTGCTGTTTTAAACTTGCAAAAACATAGAAAAACGCTGTTTTTAACTATTCAAACTGATAAATTCAGGTTTCTTTCGTGCAAAACGGCGATTTATGAGAAATGACGATGAAATTGCTGTTTTAAACTTGCAAAAACATAGAAAAACGCTGTTTTGAACTATTTAAACTGACAAATTCATGTTTCTTTCGTGCGAAACGGCGATTTATGAGAAATGACGTTAAAATTGCTGTTTTAAACTTGCAAAAACATAGAAAAACTCTGTTTTCAATTATTCAAACTGATAAATTCATGTTTCTTTCGTGGGAAACGGCGATTTATGAGAAATGACGATAAAATTGCTGTTTTAAACTTGCAAAAACATAGAAAAACGCTGTTTTTAACTATTCAAACTGATAAATTCAGGTTTCTTTCGTGCGAAACGGCGATTTATGAGAAATGACGATAAAATTGCTGTTTTAAACTTGCAAAAACATAGAAAAACGCTGTTTTGAACTATTTAAACTGACAAATTCATGTTTCTTTCATGTGAAACGGAAATTCATGAGAAATGACGATAAAATTGCTGTTTTAAACTTGCAAAAACATAGAAAAACGCTGTTTTCAACTATTCAAACTGATAAATTTATGTTTCTTTCGTGCGAAACGGCGATTTATGAGAAATGACGATAAAATTGCTGTTTTAAACTTGCAAAAACATAGAAAAACGCTGTTTTGAACTATTCAAACTGTCAAATTCATGTTTCTTTCGTGTGAAATGGCGATTTATGAGAAATGACGATAAAATTGCTGTTTTAAACTTGCAAAAACATAGAAAAACGCTGATTTTAACTATTCAAACTGATAAATTCAGGTTTCTTTCGTGCGAAACTGCGATTTATGAGAAATGACGATAAAATTGCTGTTTTAAACTTACAAAAACATAGAAAAACGCTGTTTTCAACTATTAAAACTGATAAATTCATGTTTCTTTAGTTCGAAACGGTGGATTTTTGTGAAATCACGATGAAACAGCTGTTTTAAACTAGCAAAACCAAGAAAACGCTGTTTTCAACAATCTAAACTGACGTATTTAAAATGCTGTTTTAAACTTGCAAAAACATAGAAAACGCTGTTTTGAACTATCCAAACTGACAAATTCTGTTTTGTGGTTTGGGGTTCGAGGTTTGATGTTTGGGGTTGAGGTTTGGGGTTTGAGGTTTGGGGTTCGCGGTTTGAGGTTTGGGGTTGGGGTTCGGTGTTTGAGGTTTGGGGTTCGCGGTTTAAAGTTTGGGGTTAGGGTTCAGTGTTTGAGTTTTGGGGTTTGGGGTTCGAGGTTTGAGGTTTGGGGTTCGAGGTTTGAGGTTTGGGGTTAAGGTTTGGGGTTTGAGGTTTGGGGTTGGGGGTTCGAGTTTTGGGGTTTGGGGTTGAGGTTTTCGGTTGAGGTTTAGGGTTGAGGTTTGGGGTTGAGGTTTGGGGTTGAGGTTTGGGGTTGAGGTTTGGGGTTGAGGTTTGGGGTTGAGGTTTGGGGTTGAGGTTTTGGGGTTTGAGGTTAGGGATTTGGGGTTTCGAAGTTTGAGGTTTGGGGTTTGAGGTTTGGGGTTGGGGGTTCGAGTTTTGGGGTTTGGGGTTGAGGTTTGGGGTTGAGGTTTGGGGTTGAGGTTTGGGGTTGAGGTTTGGGGTTGAGGTTTGGGGTTGAGGTTTGGGGTTGAGGTTTGGGGTTTGAGGTTAGGGATTTGGGGTTCGAAGTTTGAGGTTTGGGGTTCGAGGATTGAGGTTTGGGGTTGAGGGTTGGGGTTTGAGTTTGGGGATTGGGGTTTGGGGTTTTAGGTTTGGTTTTTGTAGTGTTTGGATTGGGTGAAATGTTTCTTTCGTGCGAAACGGCGAATTATGAGATTCAAATTGCTGTTTTAAACTTGTGAAAAAATAAAAAACGCTGTTTTCAACTAATCAAACTGATGAATTTATTTTGTTGGAAACTGCGGATTTTTGTGAAATCACGATAAAACGCTGTTTTCAACTATTCAAACTGATAAATTCATGTTTCTTTCGTGAGAAACGGTGATTTAAGAGAAATGACGATAAAATTGCTGTTTTAAACTTGCAAAAACATTGAAAAACGCTGTTTTCAACTATTCAAACTGACTAATTAATGTTTCTTCCGTGCGAAACGGCGATTTATGAGAAATGACGATAAAATTGCTGTTTTAAACTTGCAAAAACATAGAAAAACGCTGTTTTGAACTATTCAAACTGACAAATTCATGTTTCTTTCGTGTGAAACGGCGATTTATGAGAAATGACGATAAAATTGCTGTTTTAAACTTGCAGAAACATAGAAAAACGCTGTTTTGAACTATTCAAACTGACAAATTCATGTTTCTTTCGTGCGAAACGGCGATTTATGAGAAATGACGATAAAATTGCTGTTTTAAACTTGCAAAAACATAGAAAAACGCTGTTTTGAACTATTCAAACTGACAAATTCATGTTTCTTTCGTGCGAAACGGCGATTTATGAGAAATGACGATAATATTGCTGTTTTTAACTTGCAAAAACATAGAAAAACGCTGTTTTGAACTATTAAAACTGACAAATTCATGTTTCTTTCGTGTGAAACGGCGATTTATGAGAAATGACGATAAAATTGCTGTTTTAAACTTGCAAAAACATAGAAAAACTCTGTTTTCAATTATTCAAACTGATAAATTCATGTTTCTTTCGTGCGAAACGGCGATTTATGAGAAATGACGATAAAATTGCTGTTTTAAACTTGCAAAAACATAGAAAAACGCTGTTTTTAACTATTCAAACTGATAAATTCAGGTTTCTTTCGTGCGAAACGGCGATTTATGAGAAATGACGATAAAATTGCTGTTTTAAACTTGCAAAAACATAGAAAAACGCAGTTTTGAACTATTTAAACTGACAAATTCATGTTTCTTTCGTGCGAAACGGCGATTTATGAGAAATGACGTTAAAATTGCTGTTTTAAACTTGCAAAAACATAGAAAAACTCTGTTTTCAATTATTCAAACTGATAAATTCATGTTTCTTTCGTGCGAAACGGCGATTTATGAGAAATGACGATAAAATTGCTGTTTTAAACTTGCAAAAACATAGAAAAACGCTGTTTTTAACTATTCAAACTGATAAATTCAGGTTTCTTTCGTGCGAAACGGCGATTTATGAGAAATGACGATAAAATTGCTGTTTTAAACTTGCAAAAACATAGAAAAACGCTGTTTTGAACTATTTAAACTGACAAATTCATGTTTCTTTCATGTGAAACGGAAATTCATGAGAAATGACGATAAAATTGCTGTTTTAAACTTGCAAAAACATAGAAAAACGCTGTTTTCAACTATTCAAACTGATAAATTTATGTTTCTTTCGTGCGAAACGGCGATTTATGAGAAATGACGATAAAATTGCTGTTTTAAACTTGCAAAAACATAGAAAAACGCTGTTTTGAACTATTCAAACTGTCAAATTCATGTTTCTTTCGTGTGAAACGGCGATTTATGAGAAATGACGATAAAATTGCTGTTTTAAACTTGCAAAAACATAGAAAAACGCTGATTTTAACTATTCAAACTGATAAATTCAGGTTTCTTTCGTGCGGAACTGCGATTTATGAGAAATGACGATAAAATTGCTGTTTTAAACTTACAAAAACATAGAAAAACGCTGTTTTCAACTATTAAAACTGATAAATTCATGTTTCTTTAGTTCGAAACGGTGGATTTTTGTGAAATCACGATGAAACAGCTGTTTTAAACTAGCAAAACCAAGAAAACGCTGTTTTCAACAATCTAAACTGACGTATTTAAAATGCTGTTTTAAACTTGCAAAAACATAGAAAACGCTGTTTTGAACTATCCAAACTGACAAATTCTGTTTTGTGGTTTGGGGTTCGAGGTTTGATGTTTGGGGTTGAGGTTTGGGGTTTGAGGTTTGGGGTTCGCGGTTTGAGGTTTGGGGTTGGGGTTCGGTGTTTGAGGTTTGGGGTTCGCGGTTTAAAGTTTGGGGTTAGGGTTCAGTGTTTGAGTTTTGGGGTTTGGGGTTCGAGGTTTGAGGTTTGGGGTTCGAGGTTTGAGGTTTGGGGTTGAGGTTTGGGGTTTGAGGTTTGGGGTTGGGGGTTCGAGTTTTGGGGTTTGGGGTTGAGTTTTTCGGTTGAGGTTTAGGGTTGAGGTTTGGGGTTAAGGTTTGGGGTTGAGGTTTGGGGTTGAGGTTTGGGGTTGAGGTTTGAAGTTGAGGTTTTGGGGTTTGAGGTTAGGGATTTGGGGTTTCGAAGTTTGAGGTTTGGGGTTTGAGGTTTGGGGTTGGGGGTTCGAGTTTTGGGGTTTGGGGTTGAGGTTTGGGGTTGAGGTTTAGGGTTGAGGTTTGGGGTTGAGGTTTGGGGTTGAGGTTTGGGGTTGAGGTTTGGGGTTTGAGGTTAGGGATTTGGGGTTCGAAGTTTGAGGTTTGGGGTTCGAGGATTGAGGTTTGGGGTTGAGGGTTGGGGTTTGAGTTTGGGGATTGGGGTTCGGGGTTTTAGGTTTGGTTTTTGTAGTGTTTGGATTGGGTGAAATGTTTCTTTCGTGCGAAACGGCGAATTATGAGATTCAAATTGCTGTTTTAAACTTGTGAAAAAATAAAAAACGCTGTTTTCAACTAATCAAACTGATGAATTTATTTTGTTGGAAACTGCGGATTTTTGTGAAATCACGATAAAACGCTGTTTTCAACTATTCAAACTGATAAATTCATGTTTCTTTCGTGAGAAACGGTGATTTAAGAGAAATGACGATAAAATTGCTGTTTTAAACTTGCAAAAACATAGAAAAACGCTGTTTTGAACTATTCAAACTGACAAATTCATGTTTCTTCCGTGCGAAACGGCGATTTATGAGAAATGACGATAAAATTGCTGTTTTAAACTTGCAAAAACATAGAAAACGCTGTTTTGAACTATCCAAACTGACAAATTCTGTTTTGTGGTTTGGGGTTCGAGGTTTGATGTTTGGGGTTGAGGTTTGGGGTTTGAGGTTTGGGGTTCGCGGTTTGAGGTTTGAGGTTGGGGTTCGGTGTTTGAGGTTTGGGGTTCGCGGTTTAAAGTTTGGGGTTAGGGTTCAGTGTTTGAGTTTTGGGGTTTGGGGTTCGAGGTTTGAGGTTTGGGGTTCGAGGTTTGAGGTTTGGGGTTGAGGTTTGGGGTTTGAGGTTTGGGGTTGGGGGTTCGAGTTTTGGGGTTTGGGGTTGAGGTTTTCGGTTGAGGTTTAGGGTTGAGGTTTGGGGTTAAGGTTTGGGGTTGAGGTTTGGGGTTGAGGTTTGGGGTTGAGGTTTGAAGTTGAGGTTTTGGGGTTTGAGGTTAGGGATTTGGGGTTTCGAAGTTTGAGGTTTGGGGTTTGAGGTTTGGGGTTGGGGGTTCGAGTTTTGGGGTTTGGGGTTGAGGTTTGGGGTTGAGGTTTGGGGTTGAGGTTTGGGGTTGAGGTTTGGGGTTGAGGTTTGGGGTTGAGGTTTGGGGTTTGAGGTTAGGGATTTGGGGTTCGAAGTTTGAGGTTTGGGGTTCGAGGATTGAGGTTTGGGGTTGAGGGTTGGGGTTTGAGTTTGGGGATTGGGGTTCGGGGTTTTAGGTTTGGTTTTTGTAGTGTTTGGATTGGGTGAAATGTTTCTTTCGTGCGAAACGGCGAATTATGAGATTCAAATTGCTGTTTTAAACTTGTGAAAAAATAAAAAACGCTGTTTTCAACTAATCAAACTGATGAATTTATTTTGTTGGAAACTGCGGATTTTTGTGAAATCACGATAAAACGCTGTTTTCAACTATTCAAACTGATAAATTCATGTTTCTTTCGTGAGAAACGGTGATTTAAGAGAAATGACGATAAAATTGCTGTTTTAAACTTGCAAAAACATAGAAAAACGCTGTTTTGAACTATTCAAACTGACAAATTCATGTTTCTTCCGTGCGAAACGGCGATTTATGAGAAATGACGATAAAATTGCTGTTTTAAACTTGCAAAAACATAGAAAACGCTGTTTTGAACTATCCAAACTGACAAATTCTGTTTTGTGGTTTGGGGTTCGAGGTTTGATGTTTGGGGTTGAGGTTTGGGGTTTGAGGTTTGGGGTTCGCGGTTTGAGGTTTGAGGTTGGGGTTCGGTGTTTGAGGTTTGGGGTTCGCGGTTTAAAGTTTGGGGTTAGGGTTCAGTGTTTGAGTTTTGGGGTTTGGGGTTCGAGGTTTGAGGTTTGGGGTTCGAGGTTTGAGGTTTGGGGTTGAGGTTTGGGGTTTGAGGTTTGGGGTTGGGGGTTCGAGTTTTGGGGTTTGGGGTTGAGGTTTTCGGTTGAGGTTTAGGGTTGAGGTTTGGGGTTAAGGTTTGGGGTTGAGGTTTGGGGTTGAGGTTTGGGGTTGAGGTTTGAAGTTGAGGTTTTGGGGTTTGAGGTTAGGGATTTGGGGTTTCGAAGTTTGAGGTTTGGGGTTTGAGGTTTGGGGTTGGGGGTTCGAGTTTTGGGGTTTGGGGTTGAGGTTTGGGGTTGAGGTTTGGGGTTGAGGTTTGGGGTTGAGGTTTGGGGTTGAGGTTTGGGGTTTGAGGTTAGGGATTTGGGGTTCGAAGTTTGAGGTTTGGGGTTCGAGGATTGAGGTTTGGGGTTGAGGGTTGGGGTTTGAGTTTGGGGATTGGGGTTCGGGGTTTTAGGTTTGGTTTTTGTAGTGTTTGGATTGGGTGAAATGTTTCTTTCGTGCGAAACGGCGAATTATGAGATTCAAATTGCTGTTTTAAACTTGTGAAAAAATAAAAAACGCTGTTTTCAACTAATCAAACTGATGAATTTATTTTGTTGGAAACTGCGGATTTTTGTGAAATCACGATAAAACGCTGTTTTCAACTATTCAAACTGATAAATTCATGTTTCTTTCGTGAGAAACGGTGATTTAAGAGAAATGACGATAAAATTGCTGTTTTAAACTTGCAAAAACATAGAAAAACGCTGTTTTGAACTATTCAAACTGACAAATTCATGTTTCTTCCGTGCGAAACGGCGATTTATGAGAAATGACGATAAAATTGCTGTTTTAAACTTGCAAAAACATAGAAAAACTCTGTTTTCAATTATTCAAACTGATAAATTCATGTTTCTTAAGTTCCAAACGGTGGATTTTTGTGAAATCACGATAAAACTGCTGTTTTAAACTTACAAAAACATTGAAAAACGCTGTTTTGAACTATTCAAACTGACAAATTCATGTTTCTTCCGTGCGAAACGGCGATTTATGAGAAATGATGATAAAATTGCTGTTTTAAACTTGCAAAAACATAGAAAAACGCTGTTTTGAACTATTCAAACTGACAAATTCATGTTTCTTTCGTGTGAAACGGCGATTTATGAGAAATGACGATAAAATTGCTGTTTTAAACTTGCAAAAACATAGAAAAACGCTGTTTTGAACTATTCAAACTGACAAATTCATGTTTCTTCCGTGCGAAACGGCGATTTATGAGAAATGATGATAAAATTGCTGTTTTAAACTTGCAAAAACATAGAAAAACGCTGTTTTGAACTATTCAAACTGACAAATTCATGTTTCTTTCGTGTGAAACGGCGATTTATGAGAAATGACGATAAAATTGCTGTTTTAAACTTGCAGAAACATAGAAAAACGCTGTTTTGAACTATTCAAACTGACAAATTCATGTTTCTTTCGTGCGAAACGGCGATTTATGAGAAATGACGATAAAATTGCTGTTTTAAACTTGCAAAAACATAGAAAAACGCTGTTTTGAACTATTCAAACTGACAAATTCATGTTTCTTTCGTGCGAAACGGCGATTTATAAGAAATGACGATATTATTGCTGTTTTAAATTTGCAAAAACATAGAAAAACGCTGTTTTCAACTATTTAAACTGATAAATTCATGTTTCTTTCGTGCGAAACGGCGATTTATGAGAAATGACGATAAAATTGCTGTTTTAAATTTGCAAAAACATAGAAAAACGCTGTTTTTAACTATTCAAACTGATAAATTCAGGTTTCTTTCGTGCGAAACGGCGATTTATGAGAAATGACGATAAAATTGCTGTTTTAAACTTGCAAAAACATAGAAAAACGCTGTTTTGAACTATTCAAACTGCCAAATTAATGTTTCTTACGTGCGAAACGGCGATTTATGAGAAATGACGATAAAATTGCTGTTTTAAACTTGCAAAAACATAGAAAAACGCTGTTTTCAACTATTCAAACTGATAAATTCATGTTTCTTTCGTGCGAAACGGCGAATTATGAGAAATGACGATAAAATTGCTGTTTTAAACTTGCAAAAACATAGAAAAACGCTGTTTTGAACTATTCAAACTGACAAATTCATGTTTTTTTCGTGCGAAACGGCGATTTATGAGAAATGACGATAAAATTGCTGTTTTAAACTTGCAAAAACATAGAAAAACGCTGTTTTGAACTATTCAAACTGACAAATTCATGTTTCTTTAGTGCGAAACGGCGATTTATGAGAAATGACGATAAAATTGCTGTTTTAAACTTGCAAAAACATAGAAAAACGCTGTTTTCAACTATTAAACCTGATAAATTCATGTTTCTTACGTTCGAAACGGTGGATTTTTGTGAAATCACGATAAAATTGCTGTTTTAAACTTGCAAAAACATTGAAAAACGCTGTTTTCAACTATTCAAACTGACAATTTCATGTTTCTTCCGTGCAAAACGTCGATTTATGAGAAATGACGATAAAATTGCTGTTTTAAACTTGCAAAAACATAGAAAAACGCTGTTTTGAACTATTTAAACTGACAAATTCATGTTTCTTTCGTGCGAAACGGCGATTTATGAGAAATGACGTTAAAATTGCTGTTTTAAAATTGCAAAAACATAGAAAAACGCTGTTTTCAACTATTCAAACTGATAAATTCATGTTTCTTTCGTGCGAAACGGCGATTTATGAGAAATGACGATAAAATTGCTGTTTTAAACTTGCAAAAACATAGAACACGCTGTTTTGAACTATTCAAACTGACAAATTCATGTTTCTTTCGTGTGAAACGGCGATTTATGAGAAATGACGATAAAATTGCTGTTTTAAACTTGCAAAAACATAGAAAAACGCTGTTTTGAACTATTAAAACTGACAAATTCATGTTTCTTTCGTGTGAAACGGCGATTTATGAGAAATGACGATAAAATTGCTGTTTTAAACTTGCAAAAACATAGAAAAACTCTGTTTTCAATTATTCAAACTGATAAATTCTTGTTTCTTTCGTGCGAAACGGCGATTTATGAGAAATGACGATAAAATTGCTGTTTTAAACTTGCAAAAACATACAAAAACGCTGTTTTTAACTATTCAAACTGATAAATTCAGGTTTCTTTCGTGCGAAACGGCGATTTATGAGAAATGACGATAAAATTGCTGTTTTAAACTTGCAAAAAATAGAAAAACGCTGTTTTGAACTATTTAAACTGACAAATTCATGTTTCTTTCGTGCGAAACGGCGATTTATGAGAAATGACGTTAAAATTGCTGTTTTAAACTTGCAAAAACATAGAAAAACTCTGTTTTCAATTATTCAAACTGATAAATTCATGTTTCTTTCGTGCGAAACGGCGATTTATGAGAAATGACGATAAAATTGCTGTTTTAAACTTGCAAAAACATAGAAAAACGCTGTTTTTAACTATTCAAACTGATAAATTCAGGTTTCTTTCGTGCGAAACGGCGATTTATGAGAAATGACGATAAAATTGCTGTTTTAAACTTGCAAAAACATAGAAAAACGCTGTTTTGAACTATTTAAACTGACAAATTCATGTTTCTTTCATGTGAAACGGAAATTCATGAGAAATGACGATAAAATTGCTGTTTTAAACTTGCAAAAACATAGAAAAACGCTGTTTTCAACTATTCAAACTGATAAATTTATGTTTCTTTCGTGCGAAACGGCGATTTATGAGAAATGACGATAAAATTGCTGTTTTAAACTTGCAAAAACATAGAAAAACGCTGTTTTGAACTATTCAATCTGTCAAATTCATGTTTCTTTCGTGTGAAACGGCGATTTATGAGAAATGACGATAAAATTGCTGTTTTAAACTTGCAAAAACATAGAAAAACGCTGATTTTAACTATTCAAACTGATAAATTCAGGTTTCTTTCGTGCGAAACTGCGATTTATGAGAAATGACGATAAAATTGCTGTTTTAAACTTACAAAAACATAGAAAACGCTGTTTTGAACTATCCAAACTGACAAATTCTGTTTTGTGGTTTGGGGTTCGAGGTTTTATGTTTGGGGTTGAGGTTTGGGGTTTGAGGTTTGGGGTTCGCGGTTTGAGGTTTGGGGTTGGGGTTCGGTGTTTGAGGTTTGGGGTTCGCGGTTTAAAGTTTGGGGTTAGGGTTCAGTGTTTGAGTTTTGGGGTTTGGGGTTCGAGGTTTGAGGTTTGGGGTTCGAGGTTTGAGGTTTGGGGTTGAGGTTTGGGGTTTGAGGTTTGGAGTTGGGGGTTCGAGTTTTGGGGTTTGGGGTTGAGGTTTTCGGTTGAGGTTTAGGGTTGAGGTTTGGGGTTGAGGTTTGGGGTTGAGGTTTGGGGTTGAGGTTTGGGGTTGAGGTTTGGGGTTGAGGTTTGGGGTTGAGGTTTGGGGTTTGAGGTTAGGGATTTGGGGTTCGAAGTTTGAGGTTTGGGGTTCGAGGATTGAGGTTTGGGGTTGAGGGTTGGGGTTTGAGTTTGGGGATTGGGGTTCGGGGTTTTAGGTTTGGTTTTTGTGGTGTTTGGATTGGGTGAAATGTTTCTTTCGTGCGAAACGGCGAATTATGAGATTCAAATTGCTGTTTTAAACTTGTGAAAAAATAAAAAACGCTGTTTTCAACTAATCAAACTGATGAATTTATTTTGTTGGAAACTGCGGATTTTTGTGAAATCACGATAAAACGCTGTTTTCAACTATTCAAACTGATAAATTCATGTTTCTTTCGTGAGAAACGGTGATTTAAGAGAAATGACGATAAAATTGCTGTTTTAAACTTGCAAAAACATAGAAAAACGCTGTTTTTAACTATTCAAACTGATAAATTCAGGTTTCTTTCGTGCGAAACGGCGATTTATGAGAAATGACGATAAAATTGCTGTTTTAAACTTGCAAAAACATAGAAAAACGCTGTTTTGAACTATTTAAACTGACAAATTCATGTTTCTTTCATGTGAAACGGAAATTCATGAGAAACGACGATAAAATTGCTGTTTTAAACTTGCAAAAACATAGAAAAACGCTGTTTTGAAGTATTCAAACTGTCAAATTCATGTTTCTTTCGTGTGAAACGGCGATTTATGAGAAATGACGATAAAATTGCTGTTTTAAATTTGCAAAAACATAGAAAAACGCTGTTTTTAACTATTCAAACTGATAAATTCAGGTTTCTTTCGTGCGAAACGGCGATTTATGAGAAATGACGATAAAATTGCTGTTTTAAACTTGCAAAAACATAGAAAAACGCTGTTTTGAACTATTCAAACTGACAAATTCATGTTTCTTTCGTGTGAAACGGCGATTTATGAGAAATGACGATAAAATTGCTGTTTTAAACTTACAGAAACATAGAAAAACGCTGTTTTGAACTATTCAAACTGACAAATTCATGTTTCTTTCGTGCGAAACGGCGATTTATGAGAAATGACGATAAAATTGCTGTTTTAAACTTGCAAAAACATAGAAAAACGCTGTTTTGAACTATTCAAACTGACAAATTCATGTTTCTTTCGTGCGAAACGGCGATTTATGAGAAATGACGATAAAATTGCTGTTTTAAACTTGCAAAAACATAGAAAAACGCTGTTTTGAACTATTCAAACTGACAAATTCATGTTTCTTTAGTGCGAAACGGCGATTTATGAGAAATGACGATAAAATTGCTGTTTTAAACTTGCAAAAACATAGAAAAACGCTGTTTTCAACTATTAAACCTGATAAATTCATGTTTCTTACGTTCGAAACGGTGGATTTTTGTGAAATCACGATAAAATTGCTGTTTTAAACTTGCAAAAACATTGAAAAACGCTGTTTTCAACTATTCAAACTGACAATTTCATGTTTCTTCCGTGCAAAACGTCGATTTATGAGAAATTACGATAAAATTGCTGTTTTAAACTTGCAAAAACATAGAAAAACGCTGTTTTGAACTATTCAAACTGACAAATTCATGTTTCTTTCGTGCGAAACGGCGATTAATGAGAAATGACGATAAAATTGCTGTTTTAAAATTGCAAAAACATAGAAAAACGCTGTTTTCAACTATTCAAACTGATAAATTCATGTTTCTTTCGTGCGAAACGGCGATTTATGAGAAATGACGATAAAATTGCTGTTTTAAACTTGCAAAAACATAGAAAACGCTGTTTTGGTTATTCAAACTGACAAATTCATGTTTCTTTCGTGTGAAACGGCGATTTATGAGAAATGACGATAAAATTGCTGTTTTAAACTTGCAAAAACATAGAAAAACGCTGTTTTGAACTATTAAAACTGACAAATTCATGTTTCTTTCGTGTGAAACGGCGATTTATGAGAAATGACGATAAAATTGCTGTTTTAAACTTGCAAAAACATAGAAAAACGCTGTTTTGAACTATTCAAACTGACAAATTCATGTTTCTTTCATGCGAAACGGCGATTTATGAGAAATGACGTTAAAATTGCTGTTTTAAACTTGCAAAAACATAGAAAAACTCTGTTTTCAATTATTCAAACTGATAAATTCAAGTTTCTTAAGTTCCAAACGGTGGATTTTTGTGAAATCACGATAAAACTGCTGTTTTAAACTTACAAAAACATTGAAAAACGCTGTTTTGAACTATTCAAACTGACAAATTCATGTTTCTTCCGTGCGAAACTGCGATTTATGAGAAATGATGATAAAATTGCTGTTTTAAACTTGCAAAAACATAGAAAAACGCTGTTTTGAACTATTCAAACTGACAAATTCATGTTTCTTTCGTGTGAAACGGCGATTTATGAGAAATGACGATAAAATTGCTGTTTTAAACTTGCAAAAACATAGAAAAACGCTGTTTTGAACTATTCAAACTGACAAATTCATGTTTCTTCCGTGCGAAACGGCGATTTATGAGAAATGATGATAAAATTGCTGTTTTAAACTTGCAAAAACATAGAAAAACGCTGTTTTGAACTATTCAAACTGACAAATTCATGTTTCTTTCGTGTGAAACGGCGATTTATGAGAAATGACGATAAAATTGCTGTTTTAAACTTGCAGAAACATAGAAAAACGCTGTTTTGTTTAGTGCGAAACGGCGATTTATGAGAAATGACGATAAAATTGCTGTTTTAAACTTGCAAAAACATTGAAAAACGCTGTTTTGAACTATTCAAACTGACAAATTCATGTTTCTTTCGTGCGAAACGGCGATTTATGAGAAATGACGTTAAAATTGCTGTTTTAAAATTGCAAAAACATAGAAAAACGCTGTTTTCAACTATTCAAACTGATAAATTCATGTTTCTTTCGTGCGAAACGGCGATTTATGAGAAATGACGATAAAATTGCTGTTTTAAACTTGCAAAAACATAGAACACGCTGTTTTGAACTATTCAAACTGACAAATTCATGTTTCTTTCGTGTGAAACGGCGATTTATGAGAAATGACGATAAAATTGCTGTTTTAAACTTGCAAAAACATAGAAAAACGCTGTTTTGAACTATTAAAACTGACAAATTCATGTTTCTTTCGTGTGAAACGGCGATTTATGAGAAATGACGATAAAATTGCTGTTTTAAACTTGCAAAAACATAGAAAAACGCTGTTTTGAACTATTCAAACTGACTAATTCATGTTTCTTTCGTGCGAAACGGCGATTTATGAGAAATGACGTTAAAATTGCTGTTTTAAACTTGCAAAAACATAGAAAAACGCTGTTTTTAACTATTCAAACTGATAAATTCAGGTTTCTTTCGTAGGAAACGGCGATTTATGAGAAATGACGATAAAATTGCTGTTTTAAACTTGCAAAAACATAGAAAAACGCTGTTTTGAACTATTCAAACTGCCAAATTAATGTTTCTTACGTGCGAAACGGCGATTTATGAGAAATGACGATAATATTGCTGTTTTAAACTTGCAAAAACATAGAAAAACGCTGTTTTCAACTATTCAAACTGATAAATTCATGTTTCTTTCGTGCGAAACGGCGATTTATGAGAAATGACGATAAAATTGCTGTTTTAAACTTGCAAAAACATAGAAAAACGCTGTTTTTAACTATTCAAACTGATAAATTCAGGTTTCTTTCGTGCGAAACGGCGATTTATGAGAAATGACGATTAAATTGCTGTTTTAAACTTGCAAAAACATAGAAAAACGCTGTTTTGAACTATTCAAACTGCCAAATTAATGTTTCTTAAGTGCGAAACGGCGATTTATGAGAAATGACGATAAAATTGCTGTTTTAAACTTGCAAAAACATAGAAAAACGCTGTTTTGAACTATTCAAACTGACAAATTCATGTTTCTTTAGTGCGAAACGGCGATTTATGAGAAATGACGATAAAATTGCTGTTTTAAACTTGCAAAAACATAGAAAAACGCTGTTTTGAACTATTCAAACTGACAAATTCATGTTTGTTTCGTGCGAAACGGCGATTTTTGAGAAATGACGATAAAATTGCTGTTTTAAACTTGCAAAAACATAGAAAATCGCTGTTTTTAACTATTCAAACTGATAAATTCAGGTTTCTTTCGTGCGAAACGGCGATTTATGAGAAATGACGATAAAATTGCTGTTTTAAACTTGCAAAAACATAGAAAAACGCTGTTTTCAACTATTCAAACTGATAAATTCATGTTTCTTTCGTGCGAAACGGCGATTTATGAGAAATGACGATAAAATTGCTGTTTTAAACTTGCAAAAACATAGAAAACCGCTGTTTTGAACTATTCAAACTGACAAATTCATGTTTCTTTCGTGTGAAACGGCGATTTATGAGAAATGATGATAAAATTGCTGTTTTAAACTTGCAAAAACATAGAAAAACGCTGTTTTCAACTATTAAAACTGATAAATTCATGTTTCTTACGTTTGAAACGGTGGATTTTTGTGAAATCACGATAAAATTGCTGTTTTAAACTTGCAAAAACATAGAAAAACGCTGTTTTCAACTATTCAAACTGACAAATTCATGTTTCTTCCGTGCGAAACGGCTATTTATGAGAAATGACGATAAAATTGCTGTTTTAAACTTGCAAAAACATAGAAAAACGCTGTTTTGAACTATTCAAACTGACAAATTCATGTTTCTTTAGTGCGAAACGGCGATTAATGAGAAATGACGATAAAATTGCTGTTTTAAAATTGCAAAAACATAGAAAAACGCTGTTTTCAACTATTCAAACTGATAAATTCATGTTTCTTACGTTCGAAACGGTGGATTTTTGTGAAATCACGATAAAATTGCTGTTTTAAACTTGCAAAAACATTGAAAAACGCTGTTTTCAACTATTCAAACTGACAATTTCATGTTTCTTCCGTGCAAAACGTCGATTTATGAGAAATTACGATAAAATTGCTGTTTTAAACTTGCAAAAACATAGAAAAACGCTGTTTTGAACTATTCAAACTGACAAATTCATGTTTCTTTCGTGCGAAACGGCGATTAATGAGAAATGACGATAAAATTGCTGTTTTAAAATTGCAAAAACATAGAAAAACGCTGTTTTCAACTATTCAAACTGATAAATTCATGTTTCTTTCGTGCGAAACGGCGATTTATGAGAAATGACGATAAAATTGCTGTTTTAAACTTGCAAAAACATAGAAAACGCTGTTTTGGTTATTCAAACTGACAAATTCATGTTTCTTTCGTGTGAAACGGCGATTTATGAGAAATGACGATAAAATTGCTGTTTTAAACTTGCAAAAACATAGAAAAACGCTGTTTTGAACTATTAAAACTGACAAATTCATGTTTCTTTCGTGTGAAACGGTGATTTATGAGAAATGACGATAAAATTGCTGTTTTAAACTTGCAAAAACATAGAAAAACGCTGTTTTGAACTATTCAAACTGACAAATTCATGTTTCTTTCATGCGAAACGGCGATTTATGAGAAATGACGTTAAAATTGCTGTTTTAAACTTGCAAAAACATAGAAAAACTCTGTTTTCAATTATTCAAACTGATAAATTCAAGTTTCTTAAGTTCCAAACGGTGGATTTTTGTGAAATCACGATAAAACTGCTGTTTTAAACTTACAAAAACATTGAAAAACGCTGTTTTGAACTATTCAAACTGACAAATTCATGTTTCTTCCGTGCGAAACTGCGATTTATGAGAAATGATGATAAAATTGCTGTTTTAAACTTGCAAAAACATAGAAAAACGCTGTTTTGAACTATTCAAACTGACAAATTCATGTTTCTTTCGTGTGAAACGGCGATTTATGAGAAATGACGATAAAATTGCTGTTTTAAACTTGCAAAAACATAGAAAAACGCTGTTTTGAACTATTCAAACTGACAAATTCATGTTTCTTCCGTGCGAAACGGCGATTTATGAGAAATGATGATAAAATTGCTGTTTTAAACTTGCAAAAACATAGAAAAACGCTGTTTTGAACTATTCAAACTGACAAATTCATGTTTCTTTCGTGTGAAACGGCGATTTATGAGAAATGACGATAAAATTGCTGTTTTAAACTTGCAGAAACATAGAAAAACGCTGTTTTGTTTAGTGCGAAACGGCGATTTATGAGAAATGACGATAAAATTGCTGTTTTAAACTTGCAAAAACATTGAAAAACGCTGTTTTGAACTATTCAAACTGACAAATTCATGTTTCTTTCGTGCGAAACGGCGATTTATGAGAAATGACGTTAAAATTGCTGTTTTAAAATTGCAAAAACATAGAAAAACGCTGTTTTCAACTATTCAAACTGATAAATTCATGTTTCTTTCGTGCGAAACGGCGATTTATGAGAAATGACGATAAAATTGCTGTTTTAAACTTGCAAAAACATAGAACACGCTGTTTTGAACTATTCAAACTGACAAATTCATGTTTCTTTCGTGTGAAACGGCGATTTATGAGAAATGACGATAAAATTGCTGTTTTAAACTTGCAAAAACATAGAAAAACGCTGTTTTGAACTATTAAAACTGACAAATTCATGTTTCTTTCGTGTGAAACGGCGATTTATGAGAAATGACGATAAAATTGCTGTTTTAAACTTGCAAAAACATAGAAAAACGCTGTTTTGAACTATTCAAACTGACTAATTCATGTTTCTTTCGTGCGAAACGGCGATTTATGAGAAATGACGTTAAAATTGCTGTTTTAAACTTGCAAAAACATAGAAAAACGCTGTTTTTAACTATTCAAACTGATAAATTCAGGTTTCTTTCGTAGGAAACGGCGATTTATGAGAAATGACGATAAAATTGCTGTTTTAAACTTGCAAAAACATAGAAAAACGCTGTTTTGAACTATTCAAACTGCCAAATTAATGTTTCTTACGTGCGAAACGGCGATTTATGAGAAATGACGATAATATTGCTGTTTTAAACTTGCAAAAACATAGAAAAACGCTGTTTTCAACTATTCAAACTGATAAATTCATGTTTCTTTCGTGCGAAACGGCGATTTATGAGAAATGACGATAAAATTGCTGTTTTAAACTTGCAAAAACATAGAAAAACGCTGTTTTTAACTATTCAAACTGATAAATTCAGGTTTCTTTCGTGCGAAACGGCGATTTATGAGAAATGACGATTAAATTGCTGTTTTAAACTTGCAAAAACATAGAAAAACGCTGTTTTGAACTATTCAAACTGCCAAATTAATGTTTCTTAAGTGCGAAACGGCGATTTATGAGAAATGACGATAAAATTGCTGTTTTAAACTTGCAAAAACATAGAAAAACGCTGTTTTGAACTATTCAAACTGACAAATTCATGTTTCTTTAGTGCGAAACGGCGATTTATGAGAAATGACGATAAAATTGCTGTTTTAAACTTGCAAAAACATAGAAAAACGCTGTTTTGAACTATTCAAACTGACAAATTCATGTTTGTTTCGTGCGAAACGGCGATTTTTGAGAAATGACGATAAAATTGCTGTTTTAAACTTGCAAAAACATAGAAAATCGCTGTTTTTAACTATTCAAACTGATAAATTCAGGTTTCTTTCGTGCGAAACGGCGATTTATGAGAAATGACGATAAAATTGCTGTTTTAAACTTGCAAAAACATAGAAAAAACGCTGTTTTCAACTATTCAAACTGATAAATTCATGTTTCTTTCGTGCGAAACGGCGATTTATGAGAAATGACGATAAAATTGCTGTTTTAAACTTGCAAAAACATAGAAAACCGCTGTTTTGAACTATTCAAACTGACAAATTCATGTTTCTTTCGTGTGAAACGGCGATTTATGAGAAATGATGATAAAATTGCTGTTTTAAACTTGCAAAAACATAGAAAAACGCTGTTTTCAACTATTAAAACTGATAAATTCATGTTTCTTACGTTCGAAACGGTGGATTTTTGTGAAATCACGATAAAATTGCTGTTTTAAACTTGCAAAAACATTGAAAAACGCTGTTTTCAACTATTCAAACTGACAATTTCATGTTTCTTCCGTGCAAAACGTCGATTTATGAGAAATTACGATAAAATTGCTGTTTTAAACTTGCAAAAACATAGAAAAACGCTGTTTTGAACTATTCAAACTGACAAATTCATGTTTCTTTCGTGCGAAACGGCGATTAATGAGAAATGACGATAAAATTGCTGTTTTAAAATTGCAAAAACATAGAAAAACGCTGTTTTCAACTATTCAAACTGATAAATTCATGTTTCTTTCGTGCGAAACGGCGATTTATGAGAAATGACGATAAAATTGCTGTTTTAAACTTGCAAAAACATAGAAAACGCTGTTTTGGTTATTCAAACTGACAAATTCATGTTTCTTTCGTGTGAAACGGCGATTTATGAGAAATGACGATAAAATTGCTGTTTTAAACTTGCAAAAACATAGAAAAACGCTGTTTTGAACTATTAAAACTGACAAATTCATGTTTCTTTCGTGTGAAACGGTGATTTATGAGAAATGACGATAAAATTGCTGTTTTAAACTTGCAAAAACATAGAAAAACGCTGTTTTGAACTATTCAAACTGACAAATTCATGTTTCTTTCATGCGAAACGGCGATTTATGAGAAATGACGTTAAAATTGCTGTTTTAAACTTGCAAAAACATAGAAAAACTCTGTTTTCAATTATTCAAACTGATAAATTCAAGTTTCTTAAGTTCCAAACGGTGGATTTTTGTGAAATCACGATAAAACTGCTGTTTTAAACTTACAAAAACATTGAAAAACGCTGTTTTGAACTATTCAAACTGACAAATTCATGTTTCTTCCGTGCGAAACTGCGATTTATGAGAAATGATGATAAAATTGCTGTTTTAAACTTGCAAAAACATAGAAAAACGCTGTTTTGAACTATTCAAACTGACAAATTCATGTTTCTTTCGTGTGAAACGGCGATTTATGAGAAATGACGATAAAATTGCTGTTTTAAACTTGCAAAAACATAGAAAAACGCTGTTTTGAACTATTCAAACTGACAAATTCATGTTTCTTCCGTGCGAAACGGCGATTTATGAGAAATGATGATAAAATTGCTGTTTTAAACTTGCAAAAACATAGAAAAACGCTGTTTTGAACTATTCAAACTGACAAATTCATGTTTCTTTCGTGTGAAACGGCGATTTATGAGAAATGACGATAAAATTGCTGTTTTAAACTTGCAGAAACATAGAAAAACGCTGTTTTGTTTAGTGCGAAACGGCGATTTATGAGAAATGACGATAAAATTGCTGTTTTAAACTTGCAAAAACATTGAAAAACGCTGTTTTGAACTATTCAAACTGACAAATTCATGTTTCTTTCGTGCGAAACGGCGATTTATGAGAAATGACGTTAAAATTGCTGTTTTAAAATTGCAAAAACATAGAAAAACGCTGTTTTCAACTATTCAAACTGATAAATTCATGTTTCTTTCGTGCGAAACGGCGATTTATGAGAAATGACGATAAAATTGCTGTTTTAAACTTGCAAAAACATAGAACACGCTGTTTTGAACTATTCAAACTGACAAATTCATGTTTCTTTCGTGTGAAACGGCGATTTATGAGAAATGACGATAAAATTGCTGTTTTAAACTTGCAAAAACATAGAAAAACGCTGTTTTGAACTATTAAAACTGACAAATTCATGTTTCTTTCGTGTGAAACGGCGATTTATGAGAAATGACGATAAAATTGCTGTTTTAAACTTGCAAAAACATAGAAAAACGCTGTTTTGAACTATTCAAACTGACTAATTCATGTTTCTTTCGTGCGAAACGGCGATTTATGAGAAATGACGTTAAAATTGCTGTTTTAAACTTGCAAAAACATAGAAAAACGCTGTTTTTAACTATTCAAACTGATAAATTCAGGTTTCTTTCGTAGGAAACGGCGATTTATGAGAAATGACGATAAAATTGCTGTTTTAAACTTGCAAAAACATAGAAAAACGCTGTTTTGAACTATTCAAACTGCCAAATTAATGTTTCTTACGTGCGAAACGGCGATTTATGAGAAATGACGATAATATTGCTGTTTTAAACTTGCAAAAACATAGAAAAACGCTGTTTTCAACTATTCAAACTGATAAATTCATGTTTCTTTCGTGCGAAACGGCGATTTATGAGAAATGACGATAAAATTGCTGTTTTAAACTTGCAAAAACATAGAAAAACGCTGTTTTTAACTATTCAAACTGATAAATTCAGGTTTCTTTCGTGCGAAACGGCGATTTATGAGAAATGACGATTAAATTGCTGTTTTAAACTTGCAAAAACATAGAAAAACGCTGTTTTGAACTATTCAAACTGCCAAATTAATGTTTCTTAAGTGCGAAACGGCGATTTATGAGAAATGACGATAAAATTGCTGTTTTAAACTTGCAAAAACATAGAAAAACGCTGTTTTGAACTATTCAAACTGACAAATTCATGTTTCTTTAGTGCGAAACGGCGATTTATGAGAAATGACGATAAAATTGCTGTTTTAAACTTGCAAAAACATAGAAAAACGCTGTTTTGAACTATTCAAACTGACAAATTCATGTTTGTTTCGTGCGAAACGGCGATTTTTGAGAAATGACGATAAAATTGCTGTTTTAAACTTGCAAAAACATAGAAAATCGCTGTTTTTAACTATTCAAACTGATAAATTCAGGTTTCTTTCGTGCGAAACGGCGATTTATGAGAAATGACGATAAAATTGCTGTTTTAAACTTGCAAAAACATAGAAAAACGCTGTTTTCAACTATTCAAACTGATAAATTCATGTTTCTTTCGTGCGAAACGGCGATTTATGAGAAATGACGATAAAATTGCTGTTTTAAACTTGCAAAAACATAGAAAACCGCTGTTTTGAACTATTCAAACTGACAAATTCATGTTTCTTTCGTGTGAAACGGCGATTTATGAGAAATGATGATAAAATTGCTGTTTTAAACTTGCAAAAACATAGAAAAACGCTGTTTTCAACTATTAAAACTGATAAATTCATGTTTCTTACGTTTGAAACGGTGGATTTTTGTGAAATCACGATAAAATTGCTGTTTTAAACTTGCAAAAACATAGAAAAACGCTGTTTTCAACTATTCAAACTGACAAATTCATGTTTCTTCCGTGCGAAACGGCTATTTATGAGAAATGACGATAAAATTGCTGTTTTAAACTTGCAAAAACATAGAAAAACGCTGTTTTGAACTATTCAAACTGACAAATTCATGTTTCTTTAGTGCGAAACGGCGATTAATGAGAAATGACGATAAAATTGCTGTTTTAAAATTGCAAAAACATAGAAAAACGCTGTTTTCAACTATTCAAACTGATAAATTCATGTTTCTTACGTTCGAAACGGTGGATTTTTGTGAAATCACGATAAAATTGCTGTTTTAAACTTGCAAAAACATTGAAAAACGCTGTTTTCAACTATTCAAACTGACAATTTCATGTTTCTTCCGTGCAAAACGTCGATTTATGAGAAATTACGATAAAATTGCTGTTTTAAACTTGCAAAAACATAGAAAAACGCTGTTTTGAACTATTCAAACTGACAAATTCATGTTTCTTTCGTGCGAAACGGCGATTAATGAGAAATGACGATAAAATTGCTGTTTTAAAATTGCAAAAACATAGAAAAACGCTGTTTTCAACTATTCAAACTGATAAATTCATGTTTCTTTCGTGCGAAACGGCGATTTATGAGAAATGACGATAAAATTGCTGTTTTAAACTTGCAAAAACATAGAAAACGCTGTTTTGGTTATTCAAACTGACAAATTCATGTTTCTTTCGTGTGAAACGGCGATTTATGAGAAATGACGATAAAATTGCTGTTTTAAACTTGCAAAAACATAGAAAAACGCTGTTTTGAACTATTAAAACTGACAAATTCATGTTTCTTTCGTGTGAAACGGTGATTTATGAGAAATGACGATAAAATTGCTGTTTTAAACTTGCAAAAACATAGAAAAACGCTGTTTTGAACTATTCAAACTGACAAATTCATGTTTCTTTCATGCGAAACGGCGATTTATGAGAAATGACGTTAAAATTGCTGTTTTAAACTTGCAAAAACATAGAAAAACTCTGTTTTCAATTATTCAAACTGATAAATTCAAGTTTCTTAAGTTCCAAACGGTGGATTTTTGTGAAATCACGATAAAACTGCTGTTTTAAACTTACAAAAACATTGAAAAACGCTGTTTTGAACTATTCAAACTGACAAATTCATGTTTCTTCCGTGCGAAACTGCGATTTATGAGAAATGATGATAAAATTGCTGTTTTAAACTTGCAAAAACATAGAAAAACGCTGTTTTGAACTATTCAAACTGACAAATTCATGTTTCTTTCGTGTGAAACGGCGATTTATGAGAAATGACGATAAAATTGCTGTTTTAAACTTGCAAAAACATAGAAAAACGCTGTTTTGAACTATTCAAACTGACAAATTCATGTTTCTTCCGTGCGAAACGGCGATTTATGAGAAATGATGATAAAATTGCTGTTTTAAACTTGCAAAAACATAGAAAAACGCTGTTTTGAACTATTCAAACTGACAAATTCATGTTTCTTTCGTGTGAAACGGCGATTTATGAGAAATGACGATAAAATTGCTGTTTTAAAATTGCAGAAACATAGAAAAACGCTGTTTTGTTAAGTGCGAAACGGCGATTTATGAGAAATGACGATAAAATTGCTGTTTTAAACTTGCAAAAACATAGAAAAACGCTGTTTTCAACTATTAAACCTGATAAATTCATGTTTCTTACGTTCGAAACGGTGGATTTTTGTGAAATCACGATAAAATTGCTGTTTTAAACTTGCAAAAACATTGAAAAACGCTGTTTTCAACTATTCAAACTGACAATTTCATGTTTCTTCCGTGCAAAACGTCGATTTATGAGAAATGACGATAAAATTGCTGTTTTAAACTTGCAAAAACATAGAACACGCTGTTTTGAACTATTCAAACTGACAAATTCATGTTTCTTTCGTGTGAAACGGCGATTTATGAGAAATGACGATAAAATTGCTGTTTTAAACTTGCAAAAACATAGAAAAACGCTGTTTTGAACTATTAAAACTGACAAATTCATGTTTCTTTCGTGTGAAACGGCGATTTATGAGAAATGACGATAAAATTGCTGTTTTAAACTTGCAAAAACATAGAAAAACGCTGTTTTGAACTATTCAAACTGACAAATTCATGTTTCTTTCGTGCGAAACGGCGATTTATGAGAAATGACGTTAAAATTGCTGTTTTAAACTTGCAAAAACATAGAAAAACGCTGTTTTTAACTATTCAAACTGATAAATTCAGGTTTCTTTCGTAGGAAACGGCGATTTATGAGAAATGACGATAAAATTGCTGTTTTAAACTTGCAAAAACATAGAAAAACGCTGTTTTGAACTATTCAAACTGCCAAATTAATGTTTCTTACGTGCGAAACGGCGATTTATGAGAAATGACGATAATATTGCTGTTTTAAACTTGCAAAAACATAGAAAAACGCTGTTTTCAACTATTCAAACTGATAAATTCATGTTTCTTTCGTGCGAAACGGCGATTTATGAGAAATGACGATAAAATTGCTGTTTTTAACTTGCAAAAACATAGAAAAACGCTGTTTTTAACTATTCAAACTGATAAATTCAGGTTTCTTTCGTGCGAAACGGCGATTTATGAGAAATGACGATATTATTGCTGTTTTAAACTTGCAAAAACATAGAAAAACGCTGTTTTCAACTATTTAAACTGATAAATTCATGTTTCTTTCGTGCGAAACGGCGATTTATGAGAAATGACGATAAAATTGCTGTTTTAAACTTGCAAAAACATAGAAAAACGCTGTTTTTAACTATTCAAACTGATAAATTCAGGTTTCTTTAGTGCGAAACGGCGATTTATGAGAAATGACGATAAAATTGCTGTTTTAAACTTGCAAAAACATAGAAAAACGCTGTTTTGAACTACTCAAACTGACAAATTCATGTTTATTTCGTGCGAAACGGCGATTTTTGAGAAATGACGATAAAATTGCTGTTTTAAACTTGCAAAAACATAGAAAATCGCTGTTTTTAACTATTCAAACTGATAAATTCAGGTTTCTTTCGAGCGAAACGGCGATTTATGAGAAATGACGATAAAATTGCTGTTTTAAACTTGCAAAAACATAGAAAAACGCTGTTTTCAACTATTCAAACTGATAAATTCATGTTTCTTTCGTGCGAAACGGCGATTTATGAGAAATGACGATAAAATTGCTGTTTTAAACTTGCAAAAACATAGAAAACCGCTGTTTTGAACTATTCAAACTGACAAATTCATGTTTCTTTCGTGTGAAACTGCGATTTATGAGAAATGATGATAAAATTGCTGTTTTAAACTTGCAAAAACATAGAAAAAACGCTGTTTTCAACTATTAAAACTGATAAATTCATGTTTCTTACGTTTGAAACGGTGGATTTTTGTGAAATCACGATAAAATTGCTGTTTTAAACTTGCAAAAACATAGAAAAACGCTGTTTTCAACTATTCAAACTGACAAATTCATGTTTCTTCCGTGCGAAACGGCTATTTATGAGAAATGACGATAAAATTGCTGTTTTAAACTTGCAAAAACATAGAAAAACGCTGTTTTGAACTATTCAAACTGACAAATTCATGTTTCTTTCGTGCGAAACGGCGATTTATGAGAAATGACGATATTATTGCTGTTTTAAACTTGCAAAAACATAGAAAAACGCTGTTTTCAACTATTTAAACTGATAAATTCATGTTTCTTTCGTGCGAAACGGCGATTTATGAGAAATGACGATAAAATTGCTGTTTTAAACTTGCAAAAACATAGAAAAACGCTGTTTTTAACTATTCAAACTGATAAATTCAGGTTTCTTTCGTGCGAAACGGCGATTTATGAGAAATGACGATAAAATTGCTGTTTTAAACTTGCAAAAACATAGAAAAACGCTGTTTTGAACTATTCAAACTGCCAAATTAATGTTTCTTACGTGCGAAACGGCGATTTATAAGAAATGACGATAAAATTGCTGCTTTAAACTTGCAAAAACATAGAAAAACGCTGTTTTCAACTATTCAAACTGATAAATTCATGTTTCTTTCGTGCGAAACGGCGAATTATGAGAAATGACGATAAAATTGCTGTTTTAAACTTGCAAAAACATAGAAAAACGCTGTTTTGAACTATTCAAACTGACAAATTCATGTTTTTTTCGTGTGAAACGGCGATTTATGAGAAATGACGATAAAATTGCTGTTTTAAACTTGCAAAAACATAGAAAAACGCTGTTTTGAACTATTCAAACTGACAAATTCATGTTTCTTTAGTGCGAAACGGCGATTTATGAGCAATGACGATAAAATTGCTGTTTTAAACTTGCAAAAACATAGAAAAACGCTGTTTTCAACTATTAAACCTGATAAATTCATGTTTCTTACGTTCGAAACGGTGGATTTTTGTGAAATCACGATAAAATTGCTGTTTTAAACTTGCAAAAACATTGAAAAACGCTGTTTTCAACTATTCAAACTGACAATTTCATGTTTCTTCCGTGCAAAACGTCGATTTATGAGAAATGACGATAAAATTGCTGTTTTAAACTTGCAAAAACATAGAAAAACGCTGTTTTGAACTATTCAAACTGACAAATTCATGTTTCTTTCGTGCGAAACGGCGATTTATGAGAAATGACGTTAAAATTGCTGTTTTAAAATTGCAAAAACATAGAAAAACGCTGTTTTCAACTATTCAAACTGATAAATTCATGTTTCTTTCGTGCGAAACGGCGATTTATGAGAAATGACGATAAAATTGCTGTTTTAAACTTGCAAAAACATAGAACACGCTGTTTTGAACTATTCAAACTGACAAATTCATGTTTCTTTCGTGTGAAACGGCGATTTATGAGAAATGACGATAAAATTGCTGTTTTAAACTTGCAAAAACATAGAAAAACGCTGTTTTGAACTATTAAAACTGACAAATTCATGTTTCTTTCGTGTGAAACGGCGATTTATGAGAAATGACGATAAAATTGCTGTTTTAAACTTGCAAAAACATAGAAAAACGCTGTTTTGAACTATTCAAACTGACAAATTCATGTTTCTTTCGTGCGAAACGGCGATTTATGAGAAATGACGTTAAAATTGCTGTTTTAAACTTGCAAAAACATAGAAAAACGCTATTTTTAACTATTCAAACTGATAAATTCAGGTTTCTTTCGTGCGAAACGGCGATTTATGAGAAATGACGATAAAATTGCTGTTTTAAACTTGCAAAAACATAGAAAAACGCTGTTTTGAACTATTCAAACTGCCAAATTAATGTTTCTTACGTGCGAAACGGCGATTTATGAGAAATGACGATAAAATTGCTGTTTTAAACTTGCAAAAACATAGAAAAACGCTGTTTTCAACTATTCAAACTGATAAATTCATGTTTCTTTCGCTGAACTATTCAAACTGACAAATTCATGTTTCTTTAGTGCGAAACGGCGATTTATGAGAAATGACGATAAAATTGCTGTTTTAAACTTGCAAAAACATAGAAAAACGCTGTTTTCAACTATTCAAACTGATAAATTCATGTTTCTTTCGTGCGAAACGGCGATTTATGAGAAATGACGATAAAATTGCTGTTTTAAACTTGCAAAAACATAGAAAAACGCTGTTTTTAACTATTCAAACTGATAAATTCAGGTTTCTTTCGTGCGAAACGGCGATTTATGAGAAATGACGATAAAATTGCTGTTTTAAACTTGCAAAAACATAGAAAACGCTGTTTTGGTTATTCAAACTGACAAATTCATGTTTCTTTCGTGTGAAACGGCGATTTATGAGAAATGACGATAAAATTGCTGTTTTAAACTTGCAAAAACATAGAAAAACGCTGTTTTGAACTATTAAAACTGACAAATTCATGTTTCTTTCGTGTGAAACGGCGATTTATGAGAAATGACGATAAAATTGCTGTTTTAAACTTGCAAAAACATAGAAAAACGCTGTTTTGAACTATTCAAACTGACAAATTCATGTTTCTTTCATGCGAAACGGCGATTTATGAGAAATGACGTTAAAATTGCTGTTTTAAACTTGCAAAAACATAGAAAAACTCTGTTTTCAATTATTCAAACTGATAAATTCAAGTTTCTTAAGTTCCAAACGGTGGATTTTTGTGAAATCACGATAAAACTGCTGTTTTAAACTTACAAAAACATTGAAAAACGCTGTTTTGAACTATTCAAACTGACAAATTCATGTTTCTTCCGTGCGAAACTGCGATTTATGAGAAATGATGATAAAATTGCTGTTTTAAACTTGCAAAAACATAGAAAAACGCTGTTTTGAACTATTCAAACTGACAAATTCATGTTTCTTTCGTGTGAAACGGCGATTTATGAGAAATGACGATAAAATTGCTGTTTTAAACTTGCAAAAACATAGAAAAACGCTGTTTTGAACTATTCAAACTGACAAATTCATGTTTCTTTCGTGCGAAACGGCGATTTATGAGAAATGACGTTAAAATTGCTGTTTTAAAATTGCAAAAACATAGAAAAACGCTGTTTTCAACTATTCAAACTGATAAATTCATGTTTCTTTCGTGCGAAACGGCGATTTATGAGAAATGACGATAAAATTGCTGTTTTAAACTTGCAAAAACATAGAACACGCTGTTTTGAACTATTCAAACTGACAAATTCATGTTTCTTTCGTGTGAAACGGCGATTTATGAGAAATGACGATAAAATTGCTGTTTTAAACTTGCAAAAACATAGAAAAACGCTGTTTTGAACTATTAAAACTGACAAATTCATGTTTCTTTCGTGTGAAACGGCGATTTATGAGAAATGACGATAAAATTGCTGTTTTAAACTTGCAAAAACATAGAAAAACGCTGTTTTGAACTATTCAAACTGACAAATTTATGTTTCTTTCGTGCGAAACGGCGATTTATGAGAAATGACGTTAAAATTGCTGTTTTAAACTTGCAAAAACATAGAAAAACGCTGTTTTTAACTATTCAAACTGATAAATTCAGGTTTCTTTCGTAGGAAACGGCGATTTATGAGAAATGACGATAAAATTGCTGTTTTAAACTTGCAAAAACATAGAAAAACGCTGTTTTGAACTATTCAAACTGCCAAATTAATGTTTCTTACGTGCGAAACGGCGATTTATGAGAAATGACGATAATATTGCTGTTTTAAACTTGCAAAAACATAGAAAAACGCTGTTTTCAACTATTCAAACTGATAAATTCATGTTTCTTTCGTGCGAAACGGCGATTTATGAGAAATGACGATAAAATTGCTGTTTTAAACTTGCAAAAACATAGAAAAACGCTGTTTTTAACTATTCAAACTGATAAATTCAGGTTTCTTTCGTGCGAAACGGCGATTTATGAGAAATGACGATAAAATTGCTGTTTTAAACTTGCAAAAACATAGAAAAACGCTGTTTTGAACTATTCAAACTGCCAAATTAATGTTTCTTAAGTGCGAAACGGCGATTTATGAGAAATGACGATAAAATTGCTGTTTTAAACTTGCAAAAACATAGAAAAACGCTGTTTTGAACTATTCAAACTGACAAATTCATGTTTCTTTAGTGCGAAACGGCGATTTATGAGAAATGACGATAAAATTGCTGTTTTAAACTTGCAAAAACATAGAAAAACGCTGTTTTGAACTATTCAAACTGACAAATTCATGTTTGTTTCGTGCGAAACGGCGATTTTTGAGAAATGACGATAAAATTGCTGTTTTAAACTTGCAAAAACATAGAAAATCGCTGTTTTTAACTATTCAAACTGATAAATTCAGGTTTCTTTCGTGCGAAACGGCGATTTATGAGAAATGACGATAAAATTGCTGTTTTAAACTTGCAAAAACATAGAAAAACGCTGTTTTCAACTATTCAAACTGATAAATTCATGTTTCTTTCGTGCGAAACGGCGATTTATGAGAAATGACGATAAAATTGCTGTTTTAAACTTGCAAAAACATAGAAAACCGCTGTTTTGAACTATTCAAACTGACAAATTCATGTTTCTTTCGTGTGAAACGGCGATTTATGAGAAATGATGATAAAATTGCTGTTTTAAACTTGCAAAAACATAGAAAAACGCTGTTTTCAACTATTAAAACTGATAAATTCATGTTTCTTACGTTTGAAACGGTGGATTTTTGTGAAATCACGATAAAATTGCTGTTTTAAACTTGCAAAAACATAGAAAAACGCTGTTTTCAACTATTCAAACTGACAAATTCATGTTTCTTCCGTGCGAAACGGCTATTTATGAGAAATGACGATAAAATTGCTGTTTTAAACTTGCAAAAACATAGAAAAACGCTGTTTTGAACTATTCAAACTGACAAATTCATGTTTCTTTCGTGCGAAACGGCGATTTATGAGAAATGACGATATTATTGCTGTTTTAAACTTGCAAAAACATAGAAAAACGCTGTTTTCAACTATTTAAACTGATAAATTCATGTTTCTTTCATGCGAAACGGCGATTTATGAGAAATGACGATAAAATTGCTGTTTTAAACTTGCAAAAACATAGAAAAACGCTGTTTTTAACTATTCAAACTGATAAATTCAGGTTTCTTTCGTGCGAAACGGCGATTTATGAGAAATGACGATAAAATTGCTGTTTTAAACTTGCAAAAACATAGAAAAACGCTGTTTTGAACTATTCAAACTGCCAAATTAATGTTTCTTACGTGCGAAACGGCGATTTATAAGAAATGACGATAAAATTGCTGCTTTAAACTTGCAAAAACATAGAAAAACGCTGTTTTCAACTATTCAAACTGATAAATTCATGTTTCTTTCGTGCGAAACGGCGAATTATGAGAAATGACGATAAAATTGCTGTTTTAAACTTGCAAAAACATAGAAAAACGCTGTTTTGAACTATTCAAACTGACAAATTCATGTTTTTTTCGTGTGAAACGGCGATTTATGAGAAATGACGATAAAATTGCTGTTTTAAACTTGCAAAAACATAGAAAAACGCTGTTTTGAACTATTCAAACTGACAAATTCATGTTTCTTTAGTGCGAAACGGCGATTTATGAGCAATGACGATAAAATTGCTGTTTTAAACTTGCAAAAACATAGAAAAACGCTGTTTTCAAATATTAAACCTGATAAATTCATGTTTCTTACGTTCGAAACGGTGGATTTTTGTGAAATCACGATAAAATTGCTGTTTTAAACTTGCAAAAACATTGAAAAACGCTGTTTTCAACTATTCAAACTGACAATTTCATGTTTCTTCCGTGCAAAACGTCGATTTATGAGAAATGACGATAAAATTGCTGTTTTAAACTTGCAAAAACATAGAAAAACGCTGTTTTGAACTATTCAAACTGACAAATTCATGTTTCTTTCGTGCGAAACGGCGATTTATGAGAAATGACGTTAAAATTGCTGTTTTAAAATTGCAAAAACATAGAAAAACGCTGTTTTCAACTATTCAAACTGATAAATTCATGTTTCTTTCGTGCGAAACGGCGATTTATGAGAAATGACGATAAAATTGCTGTTTTAAACTTGCAAAAACATAGAACACGCTGTTTTGAACTATTCAAACTGACAAATTCATGTTTCTTTCGTGTGAAACGGCGATTTATGAGAAATGACGATAAAATTGCTGTTTTAAACTTGCAAAAACATAGAAAAACGCTGTTTTGAACTATTAAAACTGACAAATTCATGTTTCTTTCGTGTGAAACGGCGATTTATGAGAAATGACGATAAAATTGCTGTTTTAAACTTGCAAAAACATAGAAAAACGCTGTTTTGAACTATTCAAACTGACAAATTCATGTTTCTTTAGTGCGAAACGGCGATTTATGAGAAATGACGATAAAATTGCTGTTTTAAACTTGCAAAAACATAGAAAAACGCTGTTTTGAACTATTCAAACTGACAAATTCATGTTTGTTTCGTGCGAAACGGCGATTTTTGAGAAATGACGATAAAATTGCTGTTTTAAACTTGCAAAAACATAGAAAATCGCTGTTTTTAACTATTCAAACTGATAAATTCAGGTTTCTTTCGTGCGAAACGGCGATTTATGAGAAATGACGATAAAATTGCTGTTTTAAACTTGCAAAAACATAGAAAAACGCTGTTTTCAACTATTCAAACTGATAAATTCATGTTTCTTTCGTGCGAAACGGCGATTTATGAGAAATGACGATAAAATTGCTGTTTTAAACTTGCAAAAACATAGAAAACCGCTGTTTTGAACTATTCAAACTGACAAATTCATGTTTCTTTCGTGTGAAACGGCGATTTATGAGAAATGATGATAAAATTGCTGTTTTAAACTTGCAAAAACATAGAAAAACGCTGTTTTCAACTATTAAAACTGATAAATTCATGTTTCTTACGTTTGAAACGGTGGATTTTTGTGAAATCACGATAAAATTGCTGTTTTAAACTTGCAAAAACATAGAAAAACGCTGTTTTCAACTATTCAAACTGACAAATTCATGTTTCTTCCGTGCGAAACGGCTATTTATGAGAAATGACGATAAAATTGCTGTTTTAAACTTGCAAAAACATAGAAAAACGCTGTTTTGAACTATTCAAACTGACAAATTCATGTTTCTTTCGTGCGAAACGGCGATTTATGAGAAATGACGATATTATTGCTGTTTTAAACTTGCAAAAACATAGAAAAACGCTGTTTTCAACTATTTAAACTGATAAATTCATGTTTCTTTCATGCGAAACGGCGATTTATGAGAAATGACGATAAAATTGCTGTTTTAAACTTGCAAAAACATAGAAAAACGCTGTTTTTAACTATTCAAACTGATAAATTCAGGTTTCTTTCGTGCGAAACGGCGATTTATGAGAAATGACGATAAAATTGCTGTTTTAAACTTGCAAAAACATAGAAAAACGCTGTTTTGAACTATTCAAACTGCCAAATTAATGTTTCTTACGTGCGAAACGGCGATTTATAAGAAATGACGATAAAATTGCTGCTTTAAACTTGCAAAAACATAGAAAAACGCTGTTTTCAACTATTCAAACTGATAAATTCATGTTTCTTTCGTGCGAAACGGCGAATTATGAGAAATGACGATAAAATTGCTGTTTTAAACTTGCAAAAACATAGAAAAACGCTGTTTTGAACTATTCAAACTGACAAATTCATGTTTTTTTCGTGTGAAACGGCGATTTATGAGAAATGACGATAAAATTGCTGTTTTAAACTTGCAAAAACATAGAAAAACGCTGTTTTGAACTATTCAAACTGACAAATTCATGTTTCTTTAGTGCGAAACGGCGATTTATGAGCAATGACGATAAAATTGCTGTTTTAAACTTGCAAAAACATAGAAAAACGCTGTTTTCAAATATTAAACCTGATAAATTCATGTTTCTTACGTTCGAAACGGTGGATTTTTGTGAAATCACGATAAAATTGCTGTTTTAAACTTGCAAAAACATTGAAAAACGCTGTTTTCAACTATTCAAACTGACAATTTCATGTTTCTTCCGTGCAAAACGTCGATTTATGAGAAATGACGATAAAATTGCTGTTTTAAACTTGCAAAAACATAGAAAAACGCTGTTTTGAACTATTCAAACTGACAAATTCATGTTTCTTTCGTGCGAAACGGCGATTTATGAGAAATGACGTTAAAATTGCTGTTTTAAAATTGCAAAAACATAGAAAAACGCTGTTTTCAACTATTCAAACTGATAAATTCATGTTTCTTTCGTGCGAAACGGCGATTTATGAGAAATGACGATAAAATTGCTGTTTTAAACTTGCAAAAACATAGAACACGCTGTTTTGAACTATTCAAACTGACAAATTCATGTTTCTTTCGTGTGAAACGGCGATTTATGAGAAATGACGATAAAATTGCTGTTTTAAACTTGCAAAAACATAGAAAAACGCTGTTTTGAACTATTAAAACTGACAAATTCATGTTTCTTTCGTGTGAAACGGCGATTTATGAGAAATGACGATAAAATTGCTGTTTTAAACTTGCAAAAACATAGAAAAACGCTGTTTTGAACTATTCAAACTGACAAATTCATGTTTCTTTCGTGCGAAACGGCGATTTATGAGAAATGACGTTAAAATTGCTGTTTTAAACTTGCAAAAACATAGAAAAACGCTATTTTTAACTATTCAAACTGATAAATTCAGGTTTCTTTCGTGCGAAACGGCGATTTATGAGAAATGACGATAAAATTGCTGTTTTAAACTTGCAAAAACATAGAAAAACGCTGTTTTGAACTATTCAAACTGCCAAATTAATGTTTCTTACGTGCGAAACGGCGATTTATGAGAAATGACGATAAAATTGCTGTTTTAAACTTGCAAAAACATAGAAAAACGCTGTTTTCAACTATTCAAACTGATAAATTCATGTTTCTTTCGCTGAACTATTCAAACTGACAAATTCATGTTTCTTTAGTGCGAAACGGCGATTTATGAGAAATGACGATAAAATTGCTGTTTTAAACTTGCAAAAACATAGAAAAACGCTGTTTTCAACTATTAAACCTGATAAATTCATGTTTCTTACGTTCGAAACGGTGGATTTTTGTGAAATCACGATAAAATTGCTGTTTTAAACTTGCAAAAACATTGAAAAACGCTGTTTTCAACTATTCAAACTGACAATTTCATGTTTCTTCCGTGCAAAACGTCGATTTATGAGAAATTACGATAAAATTGCTGTTTTAAACTTGCAAAAACATAGAAAAACGCTGTTTTGAACTATTCAAACTGACAAATTCATGTTTCTTTCGTGCGAAACGGCGATTTATGAGAAATGACGTTAAAATTGCTGTTTTAAAATTGCAAAAACATAGAAAAACGCTGTTTTCAACTATTCAAACTGATAAATTCATGTTTCTTTCGTGCGAAACGGCGATTTATGAGAAATGACGATAAAATTGCTGTTTTAAACTTGCAAAAACATAGAAAAACGCTGTTTTTAACTATTCAAACTGATAAATTCAGGTTTCTTTCGTGCGAAACTGCGATTTATGAGAAATGACGATAAAATTGCTGTTTTAAACTTGCAAAAACATAGAAAAACGCTGTTTTGAACTATTCAAACTGCCAAATTAATGTTCTTAAGTGCGAAACGGCGATTTATGAGAAATGACGATAAAATTGCTGTTTTAAACTTGCAAAAACATAGAAAAACGCTGTTTTCAACTATTCAAACTGATAAATTCATGTTTCTTTCGTGCGAAACGGCGAATTATGAGAAATGACGAAAAAATTGCTGTTTTAAACTTGCAAAAACATAGAAAAACGCTGTTTTGAACTATTCAAACTGACAAATTCATGTTTTTTTCGTGTGAAACGGCGATTTATGAGAAATGACGATAAAATTGCTGTTTTAAACTTGCAAAAACATAGAAAAACGCTGTTTTGAACTATTCAAACTGACAAATTCATGTTTCTTTAGTGCGAAACGGCGATTTATGAGAAATGACGATAAAATTGCTGTTTTAAACTTGCAAAAACATAGAAAAACGCTGTTTTCAACTATTAAACCTGATAAATTCATGTTTCTTACGTTCGAAACGGTGGATTTTTGTGAAATCACGATAAAATTGCTGTTTTAAACTTGCAAAAACATAGAAAAATGCTGTTTTCAACTATTCAAACTGACAATTTCATGTTTCTTCCGTGCAAAACGTCGATTTATGAGAAATGACGATAAAATTGCTGTTTTAAACTTGCAAAAACATAGAAAAACGCTGTTTTGAACTATTCAAACTGACAAATTCATGTTTCTTTCGTGCGAAACGGCGATTTATGAGAAATGACGTTAAAATTGCTGTTTTAAAATTGCAAAAACATAGAAAAACGCTGTTTTCAACTATTCAAACTGATAAATTCATGTTTCTTTCGTGCGAAACGGCGATTTATGAGAAATGACGATAAAATTGCTGTTTTAAACTTGCAAAAACCTAGAACACGCTGTTCTGAACTATTCAAACTGACAAATTCATGTTTCTTTCGTGTGAAACGGCGATTTATGAGAAATGACGATAAAATTGCTGTTTTAAACTTGCAAAAACATAGAAAAACGCTGTTTTGAACTATTAAAACTGACAAATTCATGTTTCTTCCGTGCAAAACGTCGATTTATGAGAAATTACGATAAAATTGCTGTTTTAAACTTGCAAAAACATAGAAAAACGCTGTTTTCAACTATTCAAACTGATAAATTCATGTTTCTTTCGTGCGAAACGGCGAATTATGAGAAATGACGATAAAATTGCTGTTTTAAACTTGCAAAAACATAGAAAAACGCTGTTTTGAACTATTCAAACTGACAAATTCATGTTTTTTTCGTGTGAAACGGCGATTTATGAGAAATGACGATTAAATTGCTGTTTTAAACTTGCAAAAACATAGAAAAACGCTGTTTTGAACTATTCAAACTGACAAATTCATGTTTCTTTAGTGCGAAACGGCGATTTATGAGAAATGACGATAAAATTGCTGTTTTAAACTTGCAAAAACATAGAAAAACGTTGTTTTCAACTATTAAACCTGATAAATTCATGTTTATTACGTTCGAAACGGTGGATTTTTGTGAAATCACGATAAAATTGCTGTTTTAAACTTGCAAAAACATTGAAAAACGCTGTTTTCAACTATTCAAACTGACAATTTCATGTTTCTTCCGTGCAAAACGTCGATTTATGAGAAATTACGATAAAATTGCTGTTTTAAACTTGCAAAAACATAAAAAAACGCTGTTTTGAACTATTCAAACTGACAAATTCATGTTTGTTTCGTGCGAAACGGCGATTTATGAGAAATGACGATAAAATTGCTGTTTTAAACTTGCAAAAACATAGAAAATCGCTGTTTTTAACTATTCAAACTGATAAATTCAGGTTTCTTTCGTGCGAAACGGCGATTTATGAGAAATGACGATAAAATTGCTGTTTTAAACTTGCAAAAACATAGAAAAACGCTGTTTTCAACTATTCAAACTGATAAATTCATGTTTCTTTCGTGCGAAACGGCGATTTATGAGAAATGACGATAAAATTGCTGTTTTAAACTTGCAAAAACATAGAAAAACGCTGTTTTGAACTATTCAAACTGACAAATTCATGTTTCTTTCGTGTGAAACGGCGATTTATGAGAAATGATGATAAAATTGCTGTTTTAAACTTGCAAAAACATAGAAAAACGCTGTTTTCAACTATTAAAACTGATAAATTCATGTTTCTTACGTTTGAAACGGTGGATTTTTGTGAAATCACGATAAAATTGCTGTTTTAAACTTGCAAAAACATAGAAAAACGCTGTTTTCAACTATTCAAACTGACAAATTCATGTTTCTTCCATGCGAAACGGCTATTTATGAGAAATGACGATAAAATTGCTGTTTTAAACTTGCAAAAACATAGAAAAATGCTATTTTCAACTACTCAAACTGATAAATTCATGTTTCCTTCGTGCGTAACTGCGATTTATGAAAAATAACGATAAAATTGCTGTTTTAAACTTACAAAAACATAGAAAAACGCTGTTTTCAACTGTTCAAACTGATAAATTCATGTTTCTTTCGAGCGAAACGGCGATTTATGAGAAATGAAAATAAAATTGCTGTTTTAAACTTGCAGAAATATAGAAAAACGCTGTTTTCAACTATTCAAACTGATAAATTCATGTTTCTTCCGTGCGAAACGGCGATTTATGAGAAATGACGATAAAATTGCTGTTTTAAACTTGCAAAAACATAGAAAAACGCTGTTTTGAACTATTCAAACTGACAAATTCATGTTTCTTTCGTGCGAAACGGCGATTTATGAGAAATGACGTTAAAATTGCTGTTTTAAAATTGCAAAAACATAGAAAAACGCTGTTTTCAACTATTCAAACTGATAAATTCATGTTTCTTTCGTGCGAAACGGCGATTTATGAGAAATGACGATAAAATTGCTGTTTTAAACTTGCAAAAACCTAGAACACGCTGTTCTGAACTATTCAAACTGACAAATTCATGTTTCTTTCGTGTGAAACGGCGATTTATGAGAAATGACGATAAAATTGCTGTTTTAAACTTGCAAAAACATAGAAAAACGCTGTTTTGAACTATTAAAACTGACAAATTCATGTTTCTTCCGTGCAAAACGTCGATTTATGAGAAATTACGATAAAATTGCTGTTTTAAACTTGCAAAAACATAGAAAAACGCTGTTTTCAACTATTCAAACTGATAAATTCATGTTTCTTTCGTGCGAAACGGCGAATTATGAGAAATGACGATAAAATTGCTGTTTTAAACTTGCAAAAACATAGAAAAACGCTGTTTTGAACTATTCAAACTGACAAATTCATGTTTTTTTCGTGTGAAACGGCGATTTATGAGAAATGACGATTAAATTGCTGTTTTAAACTTGCAAAAACATAGAAAAACGCTGTTTTGAACTATTCAAACTGACAAATTCATGTTTCTTTAGTGCGAAACGGCGATTTATGAGAAATGACGATAAAATTGCTGTTTTAAACTTGCAAAAACATAGAAAAACGTTGTTTTCAACTATTAAACCTGATAAATTCATGTTTATTACGTTCGAAACGGTGGATTTTTGTGAAATCACGATAAAATTGCTGTTTTAAACTTGCAAAAACATTGAAAAACGCTGTTTTCAACTATTCAAACTGACAATTTCATGTTTCTTCCGTGCAAAACGTCGATTTATGAGAAATTACGATAAAATTGCTGTTTTAAACTTGCAAAAACATAAAAAAACGCTGTTTTGAACTATTCAAACTGACAAATTCATGTTTGTTTCGTGCGAAACGGCGATTTATGAGAAATGACGATAAAATTGCTGTTTTAAACTTGCAAAAACATAGAAAATCGCTGTTTTTAACTATTCAAACTGATAAATTCAGGTTTCTTTCGTGCGAAACGGCGATTTATGAGAAATGACGATAAAATTGCTGTTTTAAACTTGCAAAAACATAGAAAAACGCTGTTTTCAACTATTCAAACTGATAAATTCATGTTTCTTTCGTGCGAAACGGCGATTTATGAGAAATGACGATAAAATTGCTGTTTTAAACTTGCAAAAACATAGAAAAACGCTGTTTTGAACTATTCAAACTGACAAATTCATGTTTCTTTCGTGTGAAACGGCGATTTATGAGAAATGATGATAAAATTGCTGTTTTAAACTTGCAAAAACATAGAAAAACGCTGTTTTCAACTATTAAAACTGATAAATTCATGTTTCTTACGTTTGAAACGGTGGATTTTTGTGAAATCACGATAAAATTGCTGTTTTAAACTTGCAAAAACATAGAAAAACGCTGTTTTCAACTATTCAAACTGACAAATTCATGTTTCTTCCATGCGAAACGGCTATTTATGAGAAATGACGATAAAATTGCTGTTTTAAACTTGCAAAAACATAGAAAAATGCTATTTTCAACTACTCAAACTGATAAATTCATGTTTCCTTCGTGCGTAACTGCGATTTATGAAAAATAACGATAAAATTGCTGTTTTAAACTTACAAAAACATAGAAAAACGCTGTTTTCAACTGTTCAAACTGATAAATTCATGTTTCTTTCGAGCGAAACGGCGATTTATGAGAAATGAAAATAAAATTGCTGTTTTAAACTTGCAGAAATATAGAAAAACGCTGTTTTCAACTATTCAAACTGATAAATTCATGTTTCTTCCGTGCGAAACGGCGATTTATGAGAAATGACGATAAAATTGCTGTTTTAAACTTGCAAAAACATAGAGAAACGCTGTTTTCAACTGTTCAAACTGATAAATTCATGTTTCTTTCGTGCGAAACGGCGATTTATGAGAAATGACGATAAAATTGCTGTTTTAAATTTGCAAAAACATAGAAAACGCTGTTTTGAACTATCCAAACTGACAAATTCTGTTTTGTGGTTTGGGGTTCGAGGTTTGATGTTTGGGGTTGAGGTTTGGGGTTTGAGGTTTGGGGTTCGCGGTTTGAGGTTTGGGGTTGGGGTTCGGTGTTTGAGGTTTAGGGTTCGCGGTTTGAGGTTTGGGGTTGGGGTTCGGTGTTTGAGGTTTGGGGTTTGGGGTTCGAGGTTTGAGGTTTGGGGTTCGAGGTTTGAGGTTTGGGGTTGAAGTTTGGGGTTTGAGGTTTGGGGTTGGGGGTTCGAGTTTTGGGATTTGGGGTTGAGGTTTTCGGTTGAGGTTTAGGGTTGAGGTTTGGGGTTGAGGTTAGGGGTTGAGGTTTGGGGTTGAGGTTTGGGGTTGAGGTTTCGGGTTTGAGGTTAGGGATTTGGGGTTCGAAATTTGAGGTTTGGGGTTTGAGGTTTGGGGTTGGGGGTTCGAGTTTTGGGGTTTGGGGTTGAGGTTTGGGGTTGAGGTTTGGGGTTGAGGTTTGGGGTTGAGGTTTGGGGTTGAAATTTGGGGTTGAAATTTGGGGTTCAGGTTTGGGGCTTAAGGTTAGGGATTTGGAGTTCGAAGTTTGAGGTTTGGGGTTCGAGGATCGAGGTTTGGAGTTGAGGGTTGGGGTTTGAGTTTGGGGATTGGGGTTCGGGGTTTTAGGTTTGGTGTTTGTGGTGTTTGGATTGGGTGAAATGTTTCTTTTGTGCGAAACGGCGAATTATGAGATTCAAATTGCTGTTTTAAACTTGTGAAAACATAAAAAACGCTGTTTTCAACTAATCAAACTGATGAATTTATTTTGTTGGAAACTGCGGATTTTTGTGAAATCACGATAAAACTCTGATTTCAACTATTCAAACTGATAAATTCATGTTTCTTTCGTGAGAAACGGTGATTTAAGAGAAATGACGATAAAATTGCTGTTTTAAACTTGCAAAAACAGAAAAACGCTGTTTTCAACTATTCTAACAGATAAATTCATGTTTCTTTCCTTCGAAACGGTGGATTTTTGTGAAATCACTATAAAACTGCTGTTTTAAACTAGCAAAATACGCTGTTTTCAACAATCTAAACTGACGTATTTAAAATGCTGTTTTAAACTTGCAAAAACATAGAAAACGCAGTTTTGAACTATCCAAACTGACAAATTCATGTTTCTTTCGTGCGAAACGGCGATTTATGAGAAATGACGATAAAATTGCTATTTTAAACTTGCAAAAACATTGAAAAACGCTGTTTTGAACTATTCAAACTGACAAATTCATGTTTCTTTCGTGTGAAACGGCGATTTTTGAGAAATGAATATAAAATTGCTGTTTTAAACTTGCAAAAACATAGAAAAACGCTGTTTTGAACTATTCAAACTGATAAATTCATGTTTCTTTCGTGTGAAACGGCGATTTATGAGAAATGACGATAAAATTGCTGTTTTAAACTTGTAAAAACATAGAAAAACGCTGTTTTGAACTATTCAAACCGACAAATTCATGTTTCTTTCGTGTGAAACGGCGATTTATGAGAAATGACGATAAAATTGCTGTTTTAAACTTGCAAAAACATAGAAAAACGCTGTTTTGAACTATTCAAACTGACAAATTCATGTTTCTTTCGTGCGAAACGTCGATTTATGAGAAATGACGATAAAATTGCTGTTTTAAACTTGCAAAAACATAGAAAAACGCTGTTTTGAACTATTCAAACTGACAAATTCATGTTTCTTTCGTGTGAAACGGCGATTTATGAGAAATGACGATAAAATTGCTGTTTTAAACTTGCAAAAACATAGAAAAAGGCTGTTTTGAACTATTCAAACTGACAAATTCATGTTTCTTTCGTGTGAAACGGCGATTTTTGAGAAATGAATATAAAATTGCTGTTTTAAACTTGCAAAAACATAGAAAAACGCTGTTTTAAACTATTCAAACAAATAAATTCATGTTTCTTTCGTGTGAAACGGCGATTTACGAGAAACGACGATAAAATTGCTGTTTTAAACTTGCAAAAACATAGAAAAACGCTGTTTTGAACTATTCAAACTGACAAATTCATGTTTCTTTCGTGTGAAACGGCGATTTTTGAGAAATGACGATAAAATTGCTGTTTTAAACTTGCAAAAACATAGAAAAACGCTGTTTTCAACTATTTAAACTGATAAATTCATGTTTTTTCGTGTGAAACGGCGATTTTTGAGAAATGAATATAAAATTGCTGTTTTAAACTTGCAAAAACATAGAAAAACGCTGTTTTGAACTATTCAAACTGATAAATTCATGTTTCTTTCGTGTGAAACGGCGATTTATGAGAAATGACGATAAAATTGCTGTTTTAAACTTGCAAAAACATAGAAAAACGCTGTTTTGAACTATTCAAACTGACAAATTCATGTTTCTTTCGTGCGAAACGGCGATTTTTGAGAAATGACGATAAAATTGCTGTTTTAAACTTGCAAAAACATAGAAAAACGCTGTTTTGAACTATTCAAACTGACAAATTCATGTTTCTTTCGTGCGAAACGTCGATTTATGAGAAATGATGATAAAATTGCTGTTTTAAACTTGCAAAAACATAGAAAAACGCTGTTTTCAACTATTCTAACAGATAAATTCATGTTTCTTTCCTTCGAAACGGTGGATTTTTGTGAAATCACTATAAAACTGCTGTTTTAAACTAGCAAAATACGCTGTTTTCAACAATCTAAACTGACGTATTTAAAATGCTGTTTTAAACTTGCAAAAACATAGAAAACGCAGTTTTGAACTATCCAAACTGACAAATTCATGTTTCTTTCGTGCGAAACGGCGATTTATGAGAAATGACGATAAAATTGCTGTTTTAAACTTGCAAAAACATAGAAAAACGCTGTTTTGAACTATTCAAACTGACAAATTCATGTTTCTTTCGTGTGAAACGGCGATTTTTGAGAAATGAATATAAAATTGCTGTTTTAAACTTGCAAAAACATAGAAAAACGCTGTTTTCAACTATTCAAACTGATAAATTCATGTTTCTTTCGTGCGAAACGGCGAATAATGAGAAATGACGATAAAATTGCTGTTTTAAACTTGCAAAAACATAGAAAAACGCTGTTTTGAACTATTCAAACTGATAAATTCATGTTTCTTTCGTGCGAAACGGCGATTTATGAGAAATGACGATAAAATTGCTGTTTTAAACTTGCAAAAACATAGAAAAACGCTGTTTTGAACTATTCAAACTGACAAATTCATGTTTCTTTCGTGTGAAACGGCGATTTATGAGAAATGATGATAAAATTGCTGTTTTAAACTTGCAAAAACATAGAAAAACGCTGTTTTCAATTATTCAAACTGATAAATTCAAGTTTCTTAAGTTCCAAACGGTGGATTTTTGTGAAATCACGATAAAACTGCTGTTTTAAACTTACAAAAACATTGAAAAACGCTGTTTTCAACTATTCAAACTGACAAATTCGTGTTTCTTCCGTGCGAAACGGCTATTTATGAGAAATGACGATAAAATTGCTGTTTTGAACTTGCAAAAACATAGAAAAACGCTATTTTCAACTACTCAAACTGATAAATTCATGTTTCCTTCGTGCGTAACTGCGATTTATGAAAAATAACGATAAAATTGCTGTTTTAAACTTACAAAAACATAGAAAAACGCTGTTTTCAACTGTTCAAACTGATAAATTCATGTTTCTTTCGAGCGAAACGGCGATTTATGAGAAATGAAAATAAAATTGCTGTTTTAAACTTGCAGAAACATAGAAAAACGCTGTTTTCAACTATTCAAACTGATAAATTCATGTTTCTTCCGTGCGAAACGGCGATTTATGAGAAATGACGATAAAATTGCTGTTTTAAACTTGCAAAAACATAGAGAAACGCTGTTTTCAACTGTTCAAACTGATAAATTCATGTTTCTTTCGTGCGAAATGGCGATTTATGAGAAATGACGATAAAATTGCTGTTTTAAATTTGCAAAAACATAGAAAACGCTGTTTTGAACTATCCAAACTGACAAATTCTGTTTTGTGGTTTGGGGTTCGAGGTTTGATGTTTGGGGTTGAGGTTTGGGGTTTGAGGTTTGGGGTTCGCGGTTTGAGGTTTGGGGTTGGGGTTCGGTGTTTGAGGTTTAGGGTTCGCGGTTTGAGGTTTGGGGTTGGGGTTCGGTGTTTGAGGTTTGGGGTTTGGGGTACGAGGTTTGAGGTTTGGGGTTCGAGGTTTGAGGTTTGGGGTTGAAGTTTGGGGTTTGAGGTTTGGGGTTGGGGGTTCGAGTTTTGGGATTTGGGGTTGAGGTTTTCGGTTGAGGTTTAGGGTTGAGGTTTGGGGTTGAGGTTAGGGGTTGAGGTTTGGGGTTGAGGTTTGGGGTTGAGGTTTCGGGTTTGAGGTTAGGGATTTGGGGTTCGAAATTTGAGGTTTGGGGTTTGAGGTTTGGGGTTGGGGGTTCGAGTTTTGGGGTTTGGGGTTGAGGTTTGGGGTTGAGGTTTGGGGTTGAGGTTTGGGGTTGAGGTTTGGGGTTGAAATTTGGGGTTGAAATTTGGGGTTCAGGTTTGGGGCTTAAGGTTAGGGATTTGGAGTTCGAAGTTTGAGGTTTGGGGTTCGAGGATCGAGGTTTGGAGTTGAGGGTTGGGGTTTGAGTTTGGGGATTGGGGTTCGGGGTTTTAGGTTTGGTGTTTGTGGTGTTTGGATTGGGTGAAATGTTTCTTTTGTGCGAAACGGCGAATTATGAGATTCAAATTGCTGTTTTAAACTTGTGAAAACATAAAAAACGCTGTTTTCAACTAATCAAACTGATGAATTTATTTTGTTGGAAACTGCGGATTTTTGTGAAATCACGATAAAACTCTGATTTCAACTATTTAAACTGATAAATTCATGTTTCTTTCGTGAGAAACGGTGATTTAAGAGAAATGACGATAAAATTGCTGTTTTAAACTTGCAAAAACATAGAAAAACGCTGTTTTCAACTATTCTAACAGATAAATTCATGTTTCTTTCCTTCGAAACGGTGGATTTTTGTGAAATCACTATAAAACTGCTGTTTTAAACTAGCAAAATAAGCTGTTTTCAACAATCTAAACTGACGTATTTAAAATGCTGTTTTAAACTTGCAAAAACATAGAAAACGCAGTTTTGAACTATCCAAACTGACAAATTCATGTTTCTTTCGTGCGAAACGGCGATTTATGAGAAATGACGATAAAATTGCTGTTTTAAACTTGCAAAAACATAGAAAAACGCTGTTTTGAACTATTCAAACTGACAAATTCATGTTTCTTTCGTGTGAAACGGCGATTTATGAGAAATGATGATAAAATTGCTGTTTTAAACTTGCAAAAACATAGAAAAACGCTGTTTTGAACTATTCAAACTGATAAATTCATGTTTCTTTCGTGTGAAACGGCGATTTATGAGAAATGACGATAAAATTGCTGTTTTAAACTTGCAAAAACATAGAAAAACGCTGTTTTGAACTATTCAAACTGATAAATTCATGTTTCTTTCGTGTGAAACGGCGATTTACGAGAAATGACGATAAAATTGCTGTTTTAAACTTGCAAAAACATAGAAAAACGCTGTTTTGAACTATTCAAACTGACAAATTCATGTTTCTTTCGTGTGAAACGGCGATTTTTGAGAAATGACGATAAAATTGCTGTTTTAAACTTGCAAAAACATAGAAAAACGCTGTTTTCAACTATTTAAACTGATAAATTCATGTTTTTTCGTGTGAAACGGCGATTTTTGAGAAATGAATATAAAATTGCTGTTTTAAACTTGCAAAAACATAGAAAAACGCTGTTTTGAACTATTCAAACTGATAAATTCATGTTTCTTTCGTGTGAAACGGCGATTTATGAGAAATGACGATAAAATTGCTGTTTTAAACTTGCAAAAACATAGAAAAACGCTGTTTTGAACTATTCAAACTGACAAATTCATGTTTCTTTCGTGCGAAACGGCGATTTTTGAGAAATGACGATAAAATTGCTGTTTTAAACTTGCAAAAACATAGAAAAACGCTGTTTTGAACTATTCAAACTGACAAATTCATGTTTCTTTCGTGCGAAACGTCGATTTATGAGAAATGATGATAAAATTGCTGTTTTAAACTTGCAAAAACATAGAAAAACGCTGTTTTCAACTATTCTAACAGATAAATTCATGTTTCTTTCCTTCGAAACGGTGGATTTTTGTGAAATCACTATAAAACTGCTGTTTTAAACTAGCAAAATACGCTGTTTTCAACAATCTAAACTGACGTATTTAAAATGCTGTTTTAAACTTGCAAAAACATAGAAAACGCAGTTTTGAACTATCCAAACTGACAAATTCATGTTTCTTTCGTGCGAAACGGCGATTTATGAGAAATGACGATAAAATTGCTGTTTTAAACTTGCAAAAACATAGAAAAACGCTGTTTTGAACTATTCAAACTGACAAATTCATGTTTCTTTCGTGTGAAACGGCGATTTTTGAGAAATGAATATAAAATTGCTGTTTTAAACTTGCAAAAACATAGAAAAACGCTGTTTTCAACTATTCAAACTGATAAATTCATGTTTCTTTCGTGCGAAACGGCGAATAATGAGAAATGACGATAAAATTGCTGTTTTAAACTTGCAAAAACATAGAAAAACGCTGTTTTGAACTATTCAAACTGATAAATTCATGTTTCTTTCGTGCGAAACGGCGATTTATGAGAAATGACGATAAAATTGCTGTTTTAAACTTGCAAAAACATAGAAAAACGCTGTTTTGAGCTATTCAAACTGACAAATTCATGTTTCTTTCGTGTGAAACGGCGATTTATGAGAAATGATGATAAAATTGCTGTTTTAAACTTGCAAAAACATAGAAAAACGCTGTTTTCAACTATTAAAACTGATAAATTCATGTTTCTTACGTTTGAAACGGTGGATTTTTGTGAAATCACGATAAAATTGCTGTTTTAAACTTGCAAAAACATAGAAAAACGCTGTTTTCAACTATTCAAACTGACAAATTCGTGTTTCTTCCGTGCGAAACGGCTATTTATGAGAAATGACGATAAAATTGCTGTTTTGAACTTGCAAAAACATAGAAAAACGCTATTTTCAACTACTCAAACTGATAAATTCATGTTTCCTTCGTGCGTAACTGCGATTTATGAAAAATAACGATAAAATTGCTGTTTTAAACTTACAAAAACATAGAAAAACGCTGTTTTCAACTGTTCAAACTGATAAATTCATGTTTCTTTCGAGCGAAACGGCGATTTATGAGAAATGAAAATAAAATTGCTGTTTTAAACTTGCAGAAACATAGAAAAACGCTGTTTTCAACTATTCAAACTGATAAATTCATGTTTCTTCCGTGCGAAACGGCGATTTATGAGAAATGACGATAAAATTGCTGTTTTAAACTTGCAAAAACATAGAGAAACGCTGTTTTCAACTGTTCAAACTGATAAATTCATGTTTCTTTCGTGCGAAACGGCGATTTATGAGAAATGACGATAAAATTGCTGTTTTAAATTTGCAAAAACATAGAAAACGCTGTTTTGAACTATCCAAACTGACAAATTCTGTTTTGTGGTTTGGGGTTCGAGGTTTGATGTTTGGGGTTGAGGTTTGGGGTTTGAGGTTTGGGGTTCGCGGTTTGAGGTTTGGGGTTGGGGTTCGGTGTTTGAGGTTTAGGGTTCGCGGTTTGAGGTTTGGGGTTGGGGTTCGGTGTTTGAGGTTTGGGGTTTGGGGTTCGAGGTTTGAGGTTTGGGGTTCGAGGTTTGAGGTTTGGGGTTGAAGTTTGGGGTTTGAGGTTTGGGGTTGGGGGTTCGAGTTTTGGGATTTGGGGTTGAGGTTTTCGGTTGAGGTTTAGGGTTGAGGTTTGGGGTTGAGGTTAGGGGTTGAGGTTTGGGGTTGAGGTTTGGGGTTGAGGTTTCGGGTTTGAGGTTAGGGATTTGGGGTTCGAAATTTGAGGTTTGGGGTTTGAGGTTTGGGGTTGGGGGTTCGAGTTTTGGGGTTTGGGGTTGAGGTTTGGGGTTGAGGTTTGGGGTTGAGGTTTGGGGTTGAGGTTTGGGGTTGAAATTTGGGGTTGAAATTTGGGGTTCAGGTTTGGGGCTTAAGGTTAGGGATTTGGAGTTCGAAGTTTGAGGTTTGGGGTTCGAGGATCGAGGTTTGGAGTTGAGGGTTGGGGTTTGAGTTTGGGGATTGGGGTTCGGGGTTTTAGGTTTGGTGTTTGTGGTGTTTGGATTGGGTGAAATGTTTCTTTTGTGCGAAACGGCATATTATGAGATTCAAATTGCTGTTTTAAACTTGTGAAAACATAAAAAACGCTGTTTTCAACTAATCAAACTGATGAATTTATTTTGTTGGAAACTGCGGATTTTTGTGAAATCACGATAAAACTCTGATTTCAACTATTCAAACTGATAAATTCATGTTTCTTTCGTGAGAAACGGTGATTTAAGAGAAATGACGATAAAATTGCTGTTTTAAACTTGCAAAAACATAGAAAACGCAGTTTTGAACTATCCAAACTGACAAATTCATGTTTCTTTCGTGCGAAACGGCGATTTATGAGAAATGACGATAAAATTGCTATTTTAAACTTGCAAAAACATAGAAAAACGCTGTTTTTGAACTATTCAAACTGACAAATTCATGTTTCTTTCGTGTGAAACGGCGATTTTTGAGAAATGAATATAAAATTGCTGTTTTAAACTTGCAAAAACATAGAAAAACGCTGTTTTGAACTATTCAAACTGATAAATTCATGTTTCTTTCGTGTGAAACGGCGATTTATGAGAAATGACGATAAAATTGCTGTTTTAAACTTGCAAAAACATAGAAAAACGCTGTTTTGAACTATTCAAACTGACAAATTCATGTTTCTTTCGTGTGAAACGGCGATTTATGTGAAATGACGATAAAATTGCTGTTTTAAACTTGCAAAAACATAGAAAAACGCTGTTTTGAACTATTCAAACTGACAAATTCATGTTTCTTTCGTGCGAAACGTCGATTTATGAGAAATGACGATAAAATTGCTGTTTTAAACTTGCAAAAACATAGAAAAACGCTGTTTTGAACTATTCAAACTGACAAATTCATGTTTCTTTCGTGCGAAACGGCGATTTATGAGAAATGACGATAAAATTGCTGTTTTAAACTTGCAAAAACATAGAAAAAGGCTGTTTTGAACTATTCAAACTGACAAATTCATGTTTCTTTCGTGTGAAACGGCGATTTTTGAGAAATGAATATAAAATTGCTGTTTTAAACTTGCAAAAACATAGAAAAACGCTGTTTTGAACTATTCAAACTGATAAATTCATGTTTCTTTCGTGTGAAACGGCGATTTATGAGAAATGACGATAAAATTGCTGTTTTAAACTTGCAAAAACATAGAAAAACGCTGTTTTGAACTATTCAAACTGATAAATTCATGTTTCTTTCGTGTGAAACGGCGATTTATGAGAAATGACGATAAAATTGCTGTTTTAAACTTGCAAAAACATAGAAAAACGCTGTTTTCAACTATTCTAACAGATAAATTCATGTTTCTTTCCTTCGAAACGGTGGATTTTTGTGAAATCACTATAAAACTGCTGTTTTAAACTAGCAAAATACGCTGTTTTCAACAATCTAAACTGACGTATTTAAAATGCTGTTTTAAACTTGCAAAAACATAGAAAACGCAGTTTTGAACTATCCAAACTGACAAATTCATGTTTCTTTCGTGCGAAACGGCGATTTATGAGAAATGACGATAAAATTGCTGTTTTAAAATTGCAAAAACATAGAAAAACGCTGTTTTGAACTATTCAAACTGACAAATTCATGTTTCTTTCGTGTGAAACGGCGATTTTTGAGAAATGAATATAAAATTGCTGTTTTAAACTTGCAAAAACATAGAAAAACGCTGTTTTGAACTATTCAAACTGATAAATTCATGTTTCTTTCGTGTGAAACGGCGATTTATGAGAAATGACGATAAAATTGCTGTTTTAAACTTGCAAAAACAAAGAAAAACGCTGTTTTGAACTATTCAAACTGACAAATTCATGTTTCTTTCGTGTGAAACGGCGATTTATGAGAAATGACGATAAAATTGCTGTTTTAAACTTGCAAAAACATAGAAAAACGCTGTTTTGAACTATTCAAACTGACAAATTCATGTTTCTTTCGTGCGAAACGGCGATTTATGAGAAATGAATATAAAATTGCTGTTTTAAACTTGCAAAAACATAGAAAAACGCTGTTTTCAACTATTCAAACTGATAAATTCATGTTTCTTACGTTCGAAACGGTGGATTTTTGTGAAATCACGATAAAATTGCTGTTTTAAACTTGCAAAAACATTGAAAAACGCTGTTTTCAACTATTCAAACTGACAAATTCATGTTACTTCCGTGCAAAACGGCGATTTATGGGAAATTACGATAAAATTGCTGTTTTAAACTTGCAAAAACATAGAAAAACGCTGTTTTGAACTATTCAAACTGACAAATTCATGTTTCTTTCGTGTGAAACGGCGATTTTTGAGAATTGACGATAAAATTGCTGTTTTAAACTTGCAAAAACATAGAAAAACGCTGTTTTGAACTATTCAAATTGACAAATTCATGTTTCTTTCGTGCGAAACGGCGATTTAAGAGAAATGACGATAAAATTGCTTTTTTTATCTTGCAAAAACATAGAAAAACGCTGTTTTCAACTATTCAAACTGATAAATTCATGTTTCTTAAGTTCGAAACGGTGGATTTTTGTGAAATCACGATAAAATTGCTGTTTTAAACTTGCAAAAACATTGAAAAACGCTGTTTTCAACTATTCAAACTGACAAATTCATGTTTCTTCCGTGCGAAACGGCGATTTATGAGAAATGACGATAAAATTGCTGTTTTAAACTTGCAAAAACATAGAAAAACGCTGTTTTTAACTATTCAAACTGACAAATTCATGTTTCTTTCGTGTGAAACGGCGATTTATGAGAAATGACGATAAAATTGCTGTTTTAAACTTGCAAGAACATAGAAAAACGCTGTTTTGAACTATTTAAACTGACAAATTCATGTTTCTTTCGTGCGAAACGTCGATTTATGAGAAATGACGATAAAATTGCTGTTTTAAACTTGCAAAAACATAGAAAAACGCTGTTTTGAACTATTTAAACTGACAAATTCTTGTTTCTTTCGTGCGAAACGGCGAATTATGAGAAATGAAGATAAAATTGCTGTTTTAAACTTCCAAAAACATAGATAAAGGCTGTTTTGAACAATTCAAACTGAGAAATTCATGTTTCTTTCGTGCGAAACAGCGATTTATGAGAAATGACGATAAAATTGCTGTTTTAAACTTGCAAAAACTTAGAAAAACGCTGTTTTGAACTATTCAAACTGACAAATTCATGTTTCTTTAGTGCGAAACGGCGATTTATGAGAAATGACGATAAAATTGCTGTTTTAAACTTACAAAAACATAGAAAAACGCTGATTTTAACTATTCAAACTGATAAATTCAGGTTTCTTTCGTGCGAAACTGCGATTTATGAGAAATGACGATAAAATTGCTGTTTTAAACTTGCAAAAACATAGAAAAACGCTGTTTTCAACTATTAAAACTGATAAATTTATGTTTCATTAGTTCGAAACGGTGGATTTTTGTGAAATCACGATGAAACAGCTGTTTTAAACTAGCAAAACCAAGAAAACGCTGTTTTCAACAATCTAAACTGACGTATTTAAAATGCTGTTTTAAACTTGCAAAAACATAGAAAACGCTGTTTTGAACTATCCAAACTGACAAATTCTGTTTTGTGGTTTGGGGTTCGAGGTTTGATGTTTGGGGTTGAGGTTTGGGGTTTAAGGTTTGGGGTTCGCGGTTTGAGGTTTGGGGTTGGGTTTCGGTGTTTGAGGTTTGGGGTTCGCGGTTTGAGATTGGGGTTGGGGTTCAGTATTTGAGGTTTGGGGTTTGGGGTTCGAGGTTTGAGGTTTGGGGTTCGAGGTTTGAGGTTTGGGGTTGAGGTTTGGGGTTTGAGGTTTGGGGTTGGGGGTTCGAGTTTGGGGTTTGGAGTTGAGGTTTTCGGTTGAGGTTTAGGGTTGAGGTTTAGGGTTGAGGTTTGGGGTTGAGTTTTGGGGTTGAGGTTTGGGGTTTAGGTTTGGGGTTGAGGTTTGGGGTTTAGGTTTGGGGTTGAGGTTTGGGGTTTGAGGTTAGGGATTTGGGGTTCGAAGTTTGAGGTTTGGGGTTCGAGGTTTGGGGTTGGGGGTTCGAGTTTTGGGGTTTGGGGTTGAGGTTTGGGGTTGAGGTTTGGGGTTGAGGTTTGAGGTTGAGGTTTGGGGTTGAGGTTTGGGGTTGAAATTTGGGGTTGAGGTTTAGCGTTGAGGTTTGGGGTTTGAGGTTAGGGATTTGGGGTTCGAAGTTTGAGGTTTGGGGTTCGAGGATTGAGGTTTGGGGTTGAGGGTTGGGGTTTGAGTTTGGGGATTGGGGTTCGGGGTTTTAGGTTTGGTTTTTGTGGTGTTTGGATTGGGTGAAATGTTTCTTTCGTGCGAAACGGCGAATTATGAGATTCAAATTGCTGTTTTAAACTTGTAAAAACATAAAAAACGCTGTTTTCAACTAATCAAACTGATGAATTTATTTTGTTGGAAACTGCGGATTTTTGTGAAATCACGATAAAACGCTGTTTTCAACTATTCAAACTGATAAATTCATGTTTCTTTCGTGAGAAACGGTGATTAAAGAGAAATAACGATAAAATTGCTGTTTTAAACTTGCAAAAACATAGAAAAACGCTGTTTTCAACTACTCAAATAGATAAATTCATGTTTCTTTCCTTCGAAACGGTGGATTTTTGTGAAATCACGATAAAACTGCTGTTTTAAACTAGCAAAATACGCTGTTTTAAACAATCTAAACTGACGTATTTAAAATGCTGTTTTAAACTTGCAAAAACATAGAAAAACGCTGTTTTGAACTATTCAAACTGACAAATTCATGTTTCTTTCGTGCAAAACGGCGATTTATGAGCAATGACGATAAAATTGCTGTTTTAAACTTGCAAAAACATAGAAAAACGCTGTTTTCAACTATTAAAGCTGATAAATTCATGTTTCTTACTTTCGAAACGGTGGATTTTTGTGAAATCACGATAAAATTGCTGTTTTAAACTTGCAAAAACATTGAAAAACGCTGTTTTTAACTATTCAAACTGACAAATTCATGTTTCTTCCGTGCGAAACGGCGATTTATGAGAAATTACGATAAAATTGCTGTTTTAAACTTGCAAAAACATAGAAAAACGTTGTTTTGAAATATTCAAACTGACAAATTCATGTTTCTTCCGTGCGAAACGGCGATTTATGAGGAATGACGATAAAATTGCTGTTTTAAACTTGCAAAAACATAGAAAAACGCTGTTTTCAACTATTCAAACTGATAATTTCATGTTTCTTAAGTTTGAAACGGTGGATTTTTGTGCAATCACGATAAAATTGCTGTTTTAAACTTGCAAAAACATAGAAAAACGCTGTTTTGAACTATTCAAACTGACAAATTCATGTTTCTTTCGTGCGATACGGCGATTTATGAGAAATGACGAAAAAATTGCTGTTTTTAACTTGCAAAAACATAGAAAAACGCTGTTTTCAACTATTCAAACTGATAATTTCATGTTTCTTAAGTTTGAAACGGTGGATTTTTGTGCAATCACGATAAAATTGCTGTTTTAAACTTGCAAAAACATTTAAAAACGCTCTTTTTAACTATTCAAACTGACAAATTCATGTTTCTTCCGTGCGAAACGGCGATTTATGAGAAATGACGATAAAATTGCTGTTTTAAACTTGCAAAAACATAGAAAAACGCTGTTTTTAACTATTCAAACTGATAAGTTCAGGTTTCTTTCGTGCGAAACGGCGATTTATGAGAAATGACGATAAAATTGATGTTTTAAACTTGCAAAAACATAGGAAAACGCTGTTTTCAACTATTAAAACTGCCAAATTCATTTTTCTTTCGTGTAAAACGGCGATTTATGAGAAATGACGATAAAATTGCTGTTTTAAACTTGCAAAAACATAGAAAAACGCTGTTTTGAACTATTCAAACTGACAAATTCATGTTTCTTTCGTGCGAAACGGCGATTTATGAGAAATGACGATAAAATTGCTGGTTTAAACTTGCAAAAACATAGAAAAACCCTGTTTTGAACTATTTAAACTAACAAATTCACGTTTCTTTCGTGCGTAACGGCGATTTATGAGAAATGACGTTAAAATTGCTGTTTTAATCTTGCAAAAACATAGAAATACGCTGTTTTCAATTATTCAAACTGATAAATTCATGTTTCTTTCGTGCGAAACGGCGATTTAAGAGAAATGACTATAAAATTGCTTTTTTTATCTTGCAAAAACATAGAAAAACGCTGTTTTCAACTATTCAAACTGATAAATTCATGTTTCTTAAGTTCGAAACGGTGGATTTTTGTGAAATCACGATAAAATTGCTGTTTTAAACTTGCAAAAACATTGAAAAACGCTGTTTTCAACTATTCAAACTGACAAATTCATGTTTCTTCCGTGCGAAACGGCGATTTATGAGAAATGACGATAAAATTGCTGTTTTAAACTTGCAAAAACATAGAAAAACGCTGTTTTTAACTATTCAAACTGACAAATTCATGTTTCTTTCGTGTGAAACGGCGATTTATGAGAAATGACGATAAAATTGCTGTTTTAAACTTGCAAGAACATAGAAAAACGCTGTTTTGAACTATTCAAACTGACAAATTCATGTTTCTTTCGTGCGAAACGTCGATTTATGAGAAATGACGATAAAATTGCTGTTTTAAACTTGCAAAAACATAGAAAAACGCTGTTTTGAACTATTCAAACTGACAAATTCTTGTTTCTTTCGTGCGAAACGGCGAATTATGAGAAATGAAGATAAAATTGCTGTTTTAAACTTGCAAAAACATAGATAAAGGCTGTTTTGAACAATTCAAACTGAGAAATTCATGTTTCTTTCGTGCGAAACAGCGATTTATGAGAAATGACGATAAAATTGCTGTTTTAAACTTGCAAAAACTTAGAAAAACGCTGTTTTGAACTATTCAAACTGACAAATTCATGTTTCTTTAGTGCGAAACGGCGATTTATGAGAAATGACGATAAAATTGCTGTTTTAAACTTACAAAAACATAGAAAAACGCTGATTTTAACTATTCAAACTGATAAATTCAGGTTTCTTTCGTGCGAAACTGCGATTTATGAGAAATGACGATAAAATTGCTGTTTTAAACTTGCAAAAACATAGAAAAACGCTGTTTTCAACTATTAAAACTGATAAATTTATGTTTCATTAGTTCGAAACGGTGGATTTTTGTGAAATCACGATGAAACAGCTGTTTTAAACTAGCAAAACCAAGAAAACGCTGTTTTCAACAATCTAAACTGACGTATTTAAAATGCTGTTTTAAACTTGCAAAAACATAGAAAACGCTGTTTTGAACTATCCAAACTGACAAATTCTGTTTTGTGGTTTGGGGTTCGAGGTTTGATGTTTGGGGTTGAGGTTTGGGGTTTGAGGTTTGGGGTTCGCGGTTTGAGGTTTGGGGTTGGGTTTCGGTGTTTGAGGTTTGGGGTTCGCGGTTTGAGATTGGGGTTGGGGTTCAGTATTTGAGGTTTGGGGTTTGGGGTTCGAGGTTTGAGGTTTGGGGTTCGAGGTTTGAGGTTTGGGGTTGAGGTTTGGGGTTTGAGGTTTGGGGTTGGGGGTTCGAGTTTGGGGTTTGGAGTTGAGGTTTTCGGTTGAGGTTTAGGGTTGAGGTTTAGGGTTGAGGTTTGGGGTTGAGTTTTGGGGTTGAGGTTTGGGGTTTAGGTTTGGGGTTGAGGTTTGGGGTTTAGGTTTGGGGTTGAGGTTTGGGGTTTGAGGTTAGGGATTTGGGGTTCGAAGTTTGAGGTTTGGGGTTTGAGGTTTGGGGTTGGGGGTTCGAGTTTTGGGGTTTGGGGTTGAGGTTTGGGGTTGAGGTTTGGGGTTGAGGTTTGAGGTTGAGGTTTGGGGTTGAGGTTTGGGGTTGAAATTTGGGGTTGAGGTTTAGCGTTGAGGTTTGGGGTTTGAGGTTAGGGATTTGGGGTTCGAAGTTTGCGGTTTGGGGTTCGAGGATTGAGGTTTGGGGTTGAGGGTTGGGGTTTGAGTTTGGGGATTGGGGTTCGGGGTTTTAGGTTTGGTTTTTGTGGTGTTTGGATTGGGTGAAATGTTTCTTTCGTGCGAAACGGCGAATTATGAGATTCAAATTGCTGTTTTAAACTTGTAAAAACATAAAAAACGCTGTTTTCAACTAATCAAACTGATGAATTTATTTTGTTGGAAACTGCGGATTTTTGTGAAATCACGATAAAACGCTGTTTTCAACTATTCAAACTGATAAATTCATGTTTCTTTCGTGAGAAACGGTGATTAAAGAGAAATAACGATAAAATTGCTGTTTTAAACTTGCAAAAACATAGAAAAACGCTGTTTTCAACTACTCAAACAGATAAATTCATGTTTCTTTCCTTCGAAACGGTGGATTTTTGTGAAATCACGATAAAACTGCTGTTTTAAACTAGCAAAATACGCTGTTTTAAACAATCTAAACTGACGTATTTAAAATGCTGTTTTAAACTTGCAAAAACATAGAAAAACGCTGTTTTGAACTATTCAAACTGACAAATTCATGTTTCTTTCGTGCAAAACGGCGATTTATGAGCAATGACGATAAAATTGCTGTTTTAAACTTGCAAAAACATAGAAAAACGCTGTTTTCAACTATTAAAGCTGATAAATTCATGTTTCTTACTTTCGAAACGGTGGATTTTTGTGAAATCACGATAAAATTGCTGTTTTAAACTTGCAAAAACATTGAAAAACGCTGTTTTTAACTATTCAAACTGACAAATTCATGTTTCTTCCGTGCGAAACGGCGATTTATGAGAAATTACGATAAAATTGCTGTTTTAAACTTGCAAAAAACATAGAAAAACGTTGTTTTGAAATATTCAAACTGACAAATTCATGTTTCTTCCGTGCGAAACGGCGATTTATGAGGAATGACGATAAAATTGCTGTTTTAAACTTGCAAAAACATAGAAAAACGCTGTTTTCAACTATTCAAACTGATAATTTCATGTTTCTTAAGTTTGAAACGGTGGATTTTGTGCAATCACGATAAAATTGCTGTTTTAAACTTGCAAAAACATAGAAAAACGCTGTTTTGAACTATCAAACTGACAAATTCATGTTTCTTTCGTGCGATACGGCGATTTATGAGAAATGACGAAAAAATTGCTGTTTTTAACTTGCAAAAACATAGAAAAACGCTGTTTTCAACTATTCAAACTGATAATTTCATGTTTCTTAAGTTTGAAACGGTGGATTTTTGTGCAATCACGATAAAATTGCTGTTTTAAACTGCAAAAAACATTTAAAAACGCTCTTTTTAACTATTCAAACTGACAAATTCATGTTTCTTCCGTGCGAAACGGCGATTTATGAGAAATGACGATAAAATTGCTGTTTTAAACTTGCAAAAACATAGAAAAACGCTGTTTTTAACTATTCAAACTGATAAGTTCAGGTTTCTTTCGTGCGAAACGGCGATTTATGAGAAATGACGATAAAATTGATGTTTTAAACTTGCAAAAACATAGGAAAACGCTGTTTTCAACTATTAAAACTGCCAAATTCATGTTTCTTTCGTGTAAAACGGCGATTTATGAGAAATGACGATAAAATTGCTGTTTTAAACTTGCAAAAACATAGAAAAACGCTGTTTTGAACTATTCAAACTGACAAATTCATGTTTCTTTCGTGCGAAACGGCGATTTATGAGAAATGACGATAAAATTGCTGGTTTAAACTTGCAAAAACATAGAAAAACCCTGTTTTGAACTATTTAAACTAACAAATTCACGTTTCTTTCGTGCGAAACGGCGATTTATGAGAAATGACGTTAAAATTGCTGTTTTAATCTTGCAAAAACATAGAAATACGCTGTTTTCAATTATTCAAACTGATAAATTCATGTTTCTTTCGTGCGAAACGGCGATTTAAGAGAAATGACGATAAAATTGCTTTTTTTTATCTTGCAAAAACATAGAAAAAACGCTGTTTTCAACTATTCAAACTGATAAATTCATGTTTCTTAAGTTCGAAACGGTGGATTTTTGTGAAATCACGATAAAATTGCTGTTTTAAACTTGCAAAAACATTGAAAAACGCTGTTTTCAACTATTCAAACTGACAAATTCATGTTTCTTCCGTGCGAAACGGCGATTTATGAGAAATGACGATAAAATTGCTGTTTTAAACTTGCAAAAACATAGAAAAACGCTGTTTTTAACTATTCAAACTGACAAATTCATGTTTCTTTCGTGTGAAACGGCGATTTATGAGAAATGACGATAAAATTGCTGTTTTAAACTTGCAAGAACATAGAAAAACGCTGTTTTGAACTATTCAAACTGACAAATTCATGTTTCTTTCGTGCGAAACGTCGACTTATGAGAAATGACGATAAAATTGCTGTTTTAAACTTGCAAAAACATAGAAAAACGCTGTTTTGAACTATTCAAACTGACAAATTCTTGTTTCTTTCGTGCGAAACGGCGAATTATGAGAAATGAAGATAAAATTGCTGTTTTAAAACTTGCAAAAACATAGATAAAGGCTGTTTTGAACAATTCAAACTGAGAAATTCATGTTTCTTTCGTGCGAAACAGCGATTTATGAGAAATGACGATAAAATTGCTGTTTTAAACTTGCAAAAACTTAGAAAAACGCTGTTTTGAACTATTCAAACTGACAAATTCATGTTTCTTTAGTGCGAAACGGCGATTT